>CAJQUW010009055.1:0-14019 GCA_907163375.1 Prostheceraeus crozeri | reverse complement strand
GAAAATTTTCAAAATTTTACCCATACAAAGCCACTCTGACACTTAGGATTTTTTCAGGTGAGCTCCGACCTAAAATCTTGTAACCGCTCTAACTTTTGAACGAAGACAGATATGAACAAGCCGTTTCTTTCACTGAATTTGTCTCACTCTTAGCTTTCAAACGAGCTATTGCACGACAAAATCCGTCCACTAGAAACCAAGATCGAAGAGAGCTCTCCCGAGGGGGGTGGAGGTCCGTGAAATTTGATGAAAAATGTTTTGGTGAAGGTCCCAGGTCGAAATTCCACACTTTGGAAAATTTTCAAAATTTTACCCATACAAAGCCACTCTGACACTTAGGATTTTTTCAGGTGAGCTCCGACCTAAAATCTTGTAACAGCTCTAACTTTTGAACAAAGACGGATATGAACAAGCCGTTTCTTTCACTGAATTTGTCTCACTCTTAGCTTTCAAACGAGCTATTGCACGACAAAATCCGTCCCGTAGAAGCCAAGATCGAAGCTAGCTGTCCAGAGGGGGGGGAGGTCAGTGAAATTTGATGAAAAATGTTTTGGTGAAGGTCCCAGGTCGAAATTCCACACTTTGGAAAATTTTCAAAATTTTACCCATACAAAGCCACTCTGACACTTAGGATTTTTTCAGGTGAGCTCCGACCTAAAATCTTGTAACAGCTCTAACTTTTGAACGAAGACAGATATGAACAAGCCGTTTCTTTCACTGAATTTGTCTCACTCTTAGCTTTCAAACGAGCTATTGCACGACAAAATCCGTCCACTAGAAGCCAAGATCGAAGAGAGCTCTCCCGAGCGGGGGAGGTCCGTGAAATTTGATGAAAAATGTTTTGGTGACGGTCCCAGGTCGAAATTCCACACTTTGGAAAATTTTCAAAATTTTACCCATACAAAGCCACTCTGACACTTAGGATTTTTTCAGGTGAGCTACGACAGACCACCCTCCCAACCTGGCCGGCACACCACGCCAACCTAGACACCACATCACCGCGCGCTATACGACGGTCGGCCAGAGGGGGGGGGACGTCAGCTAACCTGACGGACGCCCGTGGCCGGCACACCACGACACTCTGCCGTTCCAGAGGGGGGGGACGTCAGACTCGAAGCACCACGGCGGCCGACCACGACACTCTGCCGTTCCAGAGGGGGGGGACGTCAGCGATGGCGGCCATCTTGCGCTATCCAGAAGTGGAGTTTTACTTACTACTCATTACCTCTTACCCTCACATTAATCGTGTGTACCTCTCCTCCAAAGTGCATATTAAAATCGAAAGTGCACTCATATGTTTTGAAGAAGGATGGACAAGCATGCCGGCACGTAAAAGGGGCAGCATGGGCAAGGATAAAAAAAGGGCATTTTGCATATGCACACCTATATACAAGAAATTGAACTATTTTATACGCCTTTATTTATTTAAATTATATAACCATAGGCCAGGAAGTACTTACTAGTATCCCTGCCGCGCGAATCGCGCGGATTTCCATGCTAGGCGTGGTGTCGAACGTTGTGGATCGAGCTTGATTTCATTACATCGGAGCATGATAATCATCGCTTTGCAATAACAATTAGCTGCAGTAGGAATAGTTCCGTAGTCCATAGGTTATTAGTCCATAGTATTGCATGTTCGCATCGGTATCGGCACCTTTATTTGTATCTCAAGTGTGGGAACTTTTATTTGAAAATTTTGACTTTATATGTGATTTTTGAATTACTTTTCTTCTGCTTAAATGAATACGGAGTTCAAATGATCTTATATAGAGGTTTCTTTTAACAAATGCATAAACATAATGCCATGATTTAGCAATATTATAAGTAGGTTATATTCCGATGAAATAACGTGTGAAAATATGAGGCTTATAGAATAAGGAGAAGTTAAAAATATGACAATGTGATATAACCGAAATCGAATCATGTATTGTAGGTTCTATATACACTTTTACATACAGTGACTGAAACTTGATATTCTTAATGTGTACTTAACTGTAAGGTTATTATTATTCACGACATCGGTATCCAGCTTTGATACGGAAAATATTCAAAAATAAAATATTTGATCAAATCATTATGATCTATTTATGTACAAAATATCAAACAATATAATCTAAACCTCTGTGATAACTCTACTCATATAAACAAGAAAAACAAGAGCCAGATCAGAAATGTCCAAAGTATGAGAGTCTCTTTTCATTGAATTTGATGAATTCATCAGCAACGGTGTGGATATTAACATCGTCCATGTAATCCTTATGCAATACTGCAAACAAGATATTGTTAAGGTGGTTTGGTCCAGTCTTGGCTCTGGTCCATGTTTTCAGGCGTCGCATTGCGCTGAAACTTCTTTCCGCTGTCGCTGAGCTCATGAGTACTGTGCAATAATATTTCAGCAAGTCGTGGGTAATTTTGCAAGCTTTTTTCGTCATTGGCATTGCGTTAAATATATCACAAATTGTTGATATCTTTGTAACCGTCTTTATTCTTGGTTTGATCTGTTCATTTCTCATTTTGAGGAGGACTGGAAAACCCTTTAGTTCTTCTTCAAATTCTGCCTTCCGAGATTGTTGAAGCTTCATTACTCTGGACACAATTGGAAATATTTTGTCAAATGATTCCTTCTCGAGTTTGCCATTTACAGAGTCTATCAGGGCTATTTCAATATCTTCTAATATTTTCAAATCATTTGATGAATTTCTTACTTTCATTTATTTCTAACGCTACACACTGTTGAAACTTTATTTTTCAACTTTTGCCTTAAAATGGTTGAAACTTTTTATTTTCTCGTTTCTAACATACTATACAAAACAGCTTAAAACTTTATTTCTAACGGATAGCACACTGTTGAAACTTTATTTTTTAACTTGGCATAAACGGACTAGAAACTTTATTTCTAACGCACAAAGCGCACCCTTAATAAACTTTATTTCCATCATACAGCACTATTGAAACTTTATTTTAATCTGTAAACTGCTGAAAAACGATATTTTTTTTCATTTTTACAACTAGTAGAAACGCATGAGTTTCAACTTGTAAACTAAGTGAAATCCTACGATCTTTTTTTCTTTGTTTCTCACAAACAGTTTTTATACCTTTCTTTCTAAGCCATATATAACTGATTTTTATAACTCATATTTCTAACATACAAAGCCAGTTAAAACTTATAATTTCCTTAACTTACCAAACAGATAAAACTTTGAATTCCTCTTAATCGTTACACTACTGTTATGATGAAACCTTTATTTTTCAGCTTGTAAAATGTTGAAACTTTGTTTTGTTATTCTAACATATAAAACAGATATAAACTTTTATTTCTAACGTACACACTGTATGGTAAACTTTATTTTGTAACTTCGTAAACGGTTTGAAACTTTATTTTATTTTATTTCTAACACACGACACAACACAAACAGTCATAATCTTTATTTTCTAGCGTAACACCATATTGAAACTTTATTTTAATTGCTGTAAATCTGCTTTGAAAACGATACTTTTTCATTTACCAACCTCAGTAGAATGCCTTTTTACTTGAGTCATTAAACTTGCAACTAAGTAAATCCTAACGCATCAGTACATTTACAAAAACTAGAATAAAACTTTATTTCATAACGTAAGACACTGTTGAAACTTTATTTTTAACTATGTAAATGGTTGAAAACTTTTATTTCTTAACGTACACACTATTGGATAACTTTATATTTTAAATTTGCTTAAACTGTTGAAACTTCATTATTATTTCTCAAACAATACAAGCTGATAAAACTTTATTCTTAACATTGTTAAACTGGATGAAGCCGTCAATTTTATTTTCTAAACATACAAACCAGATCAAAACTTTCATTCTTAACATACGCCACTATTGAAACATTAGTTATTAACTTTGCCAAACTATTTTGAATGAAACTTTATTTTTAACGGTGAAAACTTGTGTTTTATTTCCTAACATACAAAACAGATTGAAAACTTTATTCTTAACTATTGTAACTCTTTTTATGAAACTTCATTTTTATTTACCTAACATACACAACAACGATAAGAACTTTAATTCCTTAACTTGTAAAACTGGTGGATGAAACTTCATTCTATTTTTATTCCCCCCTAACAATAGTAAAACAGATAGAACTTTCATTCTTAACATTACACGCCATCCATTGGAAAACTTTATTTTGCTAATCTCGAAAACTATGTTGAAAGCCTCATATCTTATTCATTTAAGAAATAGTTGCGAACGCCTTAGTCTAACTTACAAACTATTAAATCCTCGCAATCCTTATTTTTACCAATACAGATGATTATACTTTATTTCTAAACTAGTACACACCTGTTGAAACTTTATTTATTAACTTGTAAAACTCTTGAACAACTTTATTTCGCATATACAAAACAGACTTAAACTTGTATTTATAACCACATACACTATTGAAACTATGTATTTTTCTAATCTGTAAACTGTTGAAAACCTATAACATCTTTCAATTTACAAATAATGAGAAACGCTTAGTCCTAACTTGCCCAAACCAGTAAATCTTAATTCGTCATCAAATCATAACTGTTTAAATCTTTCCATCATGGGAAGATCATATATTCCACAGTCATTTTGAAAAAAAGATATTTGATCACCCCTTCATCCTTAAACCCATCCCGTTGCTATGATAAACAACCAACTCTTCAGCATAATAACATTTATTGAATAACTGTACCCCTTACATAGCATGCATTACAACATCAATGGTTTGAAAAAAAAAAAATCAGATAAAAATAGAATACAGTCTGGTAAACCTTGTCATTATAGCGAGGCAATGATGAACCATATAGGAACTTTGGCAGTGTTGATGCGTACAGGAGGAAAGAAGCAAGCATTGCCCGTTCATGAAATCGTAAGCCCAGCTACTACAACGAACAGACAAAATTACGGAACCACACAAATCCTTAAAACGTTTCGTGACTTTCATGATAAGTCGGTGTGATTCATCTCTTACCTATTCACCCAAATAAGGTGGCAGGAGCTCAAAATATCATTTAATGACTAGATTGGGAAATACTTTCCCCTACTCCTTACCAGGCGATTATTACAAAAAATGCGTCGATAAACATTGAAAGCCCAGACACTAACCTTCGTTTAAAGATCTCAATCAAGCTAAGAAGAGACAGTCTCAGCTAAGAAAAGCCATACGTCTATGCAGCAATTTTTCAGATTTAAGTCCATGGAATCGTGTTTTTCTCGGCCCATTGATCAACATTGGGATCACAGTTGGCATTGTTGATGATAAGACACTAACAATCTGATTATGTCCCAATTGTTACATAGCCAATAGCCCACTGGGCTCTGAGCTGCAACAGCCGTCTTTCACCCTCACACATTCCATAAAAATGATGAATAGAAGCCCTAAAACGCGAAATCTACTCATCATAAGGAAACGTTCTATATAACATAATCACAAAATGAAGAACTTACATCGATCGCTCCTTTGTCACGACAAAATACAACAAATGATTTTGATGGGGGGATATGTATATATAGATATGTGGGGGGGACCCAACGAAACGGAATAGTAAAATGCTAATCTAATAAGACCAACGCTCTCCACACGACACTCAAAGGTACACATAAAGCCGAAATATGTCAGTAGGGTAGTTGTTTTAGGAAAGGATTAGCACAATTCTGTCTTTTCCTTTAACTTGCTGTTTGGAAGTAGCATTCTTTGTTCCGACTTGCTTCCTTTCGTACCACCCCCGTATAAGGATTTCCGTCTGAATAATGTATTTCATACTTACAGCCCCAGGGTGGTCGTTTGAGAATATATAGCTGATGGATTCGAGTGTATATTCGAGGAGAAGACGTTGAGCGTATTATTTTGTTATCCTGTGTAGCTGACCATAATTCTATTCCCCATCTCACTTTTGAAAATGACATATCCCAAGTCACCTTCTCACGAGCTCATCACTTAGTCTGATGGGTATTGATTGATCTTCCATCTTTTTTATAATAAACTTACACCAATGTGGATAATGGTAGAGCAAAGTTGAAAACTCTGCCATCCCCCAAATCCTTTCTTATAAAGGGGAGTATCCTTTTTCATCTCTCGCCTTCCACTTCTTTGAGCAAGAGGAGTAGGAATGATCCATTATTTAATGGGCACGTTCACTCGGGGGGGGGGGGGGGGGGGGTAGGGGGGGGGGGGGGGGCAGGATGGGGGGAGAAGGGGGGAGGGGCAGGGGAGGGGGGAATAATGTCAATTGTTGGCTGGCGAATGTAACGGAACTCACGTGGGGATGAGTTAATGTAATTCCCCATAGCTGATCATGCCTCAATATCTTCACATCAGTGACGGGAGCATTCCCGTTCGCGGAGTACTATAACGCTGTGGATCCTCATGACGCAAGACTTGCTCAACACTATTACGCTGTAGGCGGGTTTAGTATTACTGAATACCTTTGTTGGTTTTATAACTTTCTCAACTGCGTTCTCAGCTTAGCTGTATGCTGATTCTGATTGTTAGATCGAACCTTGTAACGTTCTCGGCCCATCCATTTTGTCCTGTCAGTGTAGTAGATGCTAGAAGATGCCTGAAACAATAAAAAAAAGATTCTATCACCCCCACCCCCCCCCCCCCCCCCCCCCCCCCCCCCCCCCCCCCCCCCTAGTATTACCGTTCAAGGGAGGAACGCAGGGAGGAAAGTAGCGAACGGCTTATACATTTTAGCTTGCGAATAATATAACAGGGAGAATGTAGTAAGAGAGAGAGAGTGTGAGAATGTGCGTCCAATGTCACTTGTTACGAGTTCAACGATGGAATGATTCTCACTGTGCCCGAAGGCCTCTCTATTTATAAAGGATATGCTTTTGGATTCTCATGTAGACAAACAATCCCTCATTGGAGAATAGCAAATCAAGTATTGATTCCCACTCTCACCGATGCACTTCATTCACCCGCTTAGCGCCTACATCCGTCCTCCTTTCACCGTCTCGACTAAGCTTTATTCGTATTCTTCCGTTTGATAAGGTGTGGTTAAAACACGGAGTGGTGCCAAATGTGCTGTCGTCGACGCTCATTGATAATAATACTCCAACAAGTAGGCGACCATGCTTGAAATACGCGCCCTTGCGAGTATTTCAAGCAAAGTCTCACTCAACTCAATTTCCTACTGTTGAAGGCCACACGACAATGAATACAAGTGTGGAGAGACTAAGCCTCGTTAGTTGCCCCCAGTGTGGGTTGTCTGGGAGGGTTGAATTGTGGGCTATATCACCCAATAATGCGTTTTGTTGAATGTAGGCTCGTCGTAAGCACTTCATATCATCGATTCAATCGATGAGTTGCGAAGGCCTATCACTAATGAAGGCAGCTCGAACATACGTTCCCTTTTTAGAGGTCACCTAAAACAATGTCCTCCATGCTCCCTGGGAAAACTTATCCATGACCGCGCATCGGCCTGAATCCGCTCTCTCCTCGTTCGTCAAAAGAATGTGACCATAGCCTCGAATGCCACCTACAACTCTCTCATCTGTGCCCTTCTGTAGGCGTTTGATCTTTTATAACCAGCACCACACCCTACGCTCCTCTAGTGTGTTAACTTTCGTTTAGCCTAAATAGTCAGTCCATGAAATTTCAAACGCACGGACAGTCAAAAGTTTGAGATGATACACTCCTGGCCAAACTTAAACTCATCGAAGTCAAGCTTTGCTGCCTGACTACATTTTCTCATTTCCTGTAAACATATGATACGCGTAACTGTAAAAGTGGAATCTAAAACTTTTCCAGCTCCCTTTATTTAAATTGTTCCATCGTTGCATCAACGCTTTAACTCATCACGTGCAACAGTTATAATTTTATTTTAATTTATCACTTAGTCTAACTTTGCTAAACCTAGTAACAGTCTTGCGATCCATTATTTTTACAAACAGTTATTACCATTTATTTTCTAACATAGTATACTATTGAAACTAAAAAAACCAAGTTAAAATTTCTACACTTGTAAACTCCTTCGAAACTTTATTTTGTTATACAAACAGCTAAAACTTTATTTATCTAACGCACTTTCACACTATTGAAACGTTTTATCTTGCTAACTTAGTATAACTCTTGAAAACTTTATTTTGATATTACAAACAGCAAAAACTTTATTTCTATACGTTATACCACCATTGTTGAAACTTTATTTTTTAACTTTGTTAAACTCCCTTAGGAAACTTTGTTTTTCGATATACAAACAGCCTCAAAACTTTAATTTACTAAGCGTACACACATACTGAAACTTTTATTTTGTAACTTGTAAACTGGTGAAACTATATCTGCATTCATTTAACAAATAGTAGAACGCCTTTTAGTCTAACTTGTATTTGCCTAAATCTTATGACACTTCATATGGGCTGATGCATGCGTAGATTGAAAATAGTGTTAAATAAAATTAAGATAGCTTTACATGATTCTGGATAGCAATCGATCTGCGATCCAATGTGTAAAGAGCTTGTCCTAGACTACGGAAGAGAGAAGTGGTGTTCATGATTGTACGTGTGGCGCGACCTGGCTAAGTGAGCATATGTTCCTCCCATTTTCATTCCATTCATCAATTCAGTCTCACTTGATAGAGACAGGTTGAACTTCCATATGGTTCTCATAAACGTATGCAATGGAAAGTTTTATAAGGCAAACCTTCCGGACCACGCTATGTGCCTAAATGTCGCCCTTGGCTGCCGAATGCATACCTACGTTGCAGATCAGACGCGCAAACACTTGCAAACCATGACGCAGAGAGGTATAAACAAAGATTGCGACCATTGGCCGAACTGTCCCTTAGCTGTGTATACATAAGCTACGGCGTCACGTCTTTCACCGGCCGCCGCCACCCCTTTACCAGTGAGACGTCCTATGGTCGAATAGCGAAGTATTAGCACCGAACTTCTATTGTTGCAAACGTTTTCAAAGTTGTTCTGGATAGCCCCCAGATTTCAACTTAATGATAGTATCTTCGCCAAGTCCGAAGCGAAGACTGTCCCAGCTGGCAACACCGCTGAGGAGGATTATGCGTGTCTCATCATGCTCTTGCCCCATGCGTGGGCCCTTAAGAGACGCCCGCAAGTGTGTTCCGTTCTCGGTTGCAGCCTTTGACGTTGATGAATTTACAATGTTTAGTTGAACTATTGTGCCTGGATATAGGTTTCAATGAGGTTTTTGATGACAGCCGTCTAGGTTGTCATAGACCCTAATACCGCCGATCGGTCCGTTACTCTGGGGCTGCATTCCTGCACCTTTCGGATGGCGGAGAGTGGTATTTGCGATCCCGAGTCCAACACTCCACATCCGCTACCAAACAATCTTCTCGATCTTCCCTATTCTTATCATCCTCTCTTCATCCCACATCGTCTGAGGCATGACAGAAACTCGGCGAATAGCGCTGTGTCCTTCATCGATGAAGACGGGGAAATGTTGTCGGCAGATGTGCGCTTACCATCGTGCACCCTTCAAATTGAAATGAGAGTTGTGCTACAATCTTTCTGGCTTATATCACTTGCGGGTTTTCAGACATATGAAATTGCCTCAACAGCGAACTCAGAATGCTTCAGGCGGGCGATAGCAATCGGACTGCAATAACGTTTCAAAGTTTGACCTGATAGCAGATTCAAAACTTAATGTAATAGTATTCGCCGAGTCCGAAGACCTGCCCAGGCACAAACCAGCGGAGGAGGCGTTCTATCATGTCTTGCCCCTATGGTGGCCCTTAATGAAGATGCCGCTTATGGTTCGTGTCTCGGACGAGTGAATTGTGGGGTGGTGAATGGCAGCGCAAAGATCTGCAATGAAGAATGATATGTATTAGAATAGGACGTATGACTATCTTAATTTTTTGCTTTTCACCTTTACCTAAGTTAGTCATCCGTTAGGGCCAAGTCTCGCGGGCGGCCCTTCCTTGACTGAAAATTTTTGTAATGGGCCGCCGCTATTCTGTACTAAGTGTGGCTGGAATGTAAGCAACTTTCTTAACTCGGATGGACCATTTTAGCAGATTATACTACTATTCGTATAAGGTCTTATGGTTTGACTGAGGACTTAGAACCGTCCAGAATGGTTTATTCCCGAATAGGTAGAATGTAAGGAAACTCAAAACACTCTGTCCTCATTCACACGATTTCCATCTCATTACTCATGCTGCCTCCAACTTCATGGCCAAACGAACTACTCTCTCATCACCCTGCCTACTCAACACTCAACCTCTCCCAAACCACAGAACATTCCTCGCCTCTCACATACACTCATACACTTCCTTCATCAAGCCTCCTCATACTTCGACTCGTGCCCTCTCCCAATTACTCTTCTTCTCATGACAGCACTCGTCCTCTTCTCTCCGCTTCATCTCATTCTTGTCTTCCAACACTCGCACAATTACTCCTTCAACTCTTCTCACAACACGCCTCTCTTATACGGATATTCTCATCTGCCACCTCCTTATTGACACTATTCACTCTCCTTCATATTGTCAGCTTCACTTCAACCTCACTCAACGATTTCTCCTCATTCACCTTCTTCAAAACTTTACGCCTATACGACTCAACCAAACACTAAAGCATGTGCCCGCTTGACTGCTGACACATACCGCTTCTATTTCCATGTCCCCTCATGCCCAACCGCCGCCGACTCGCTTCCTGCATACCCCACCACCCTTCACTATGTGGGGAAGTATGAAGCCTTCTGACAGGGGGCCGTCACTGGTAACTGACAATATCGCGATAAACCTCCTGACCGACGAATGGAGCTCAACTTCCCTCACACCGCTTTCCCTTCAACTCGCTCCCTATGCCCAAATCCACATCCATCCTCAATTCACTCTCAACACTACTTCTCTTCTCCGCCCACTTTGTCAGCCCCATTTCGAAAAAGGCCCACAGCATTCTGCTACCTCCCATTCTCCACTAGCATTCCCAACTATGCATTCTACAATTCCCACTAGCATTCTCAACAACATATTCCCCACTCAGCATTCCTCAACAACATTCTGCGGCCTCTTTCCCCCCTAACATTCGCCTACCTTTCTCAGCATTCATCAACTCCACAAATCTCAAATCGCTCCTGTCACCCAACCCCCCCCCCCCCCCCCCCCCTCCTGTGCATTCGCTCACCATTGCCTCAAATAAAACTCGGCCTCCCTGCCCAGACAACCAACAGCACTCCTGCAACTTCATCACAGGCAACCCTCTATCAGCGATAACCATAGTGGTCGGAACCCCTGCCTTCTTGAATGTGGTCCTTTTTGCAGACCGTCAACTACGCAGTCCGTCGGTGTGGACTGGTTAATTTCGGCCCCTCGCAATACACACATCTTTCAATGATGGAACTTTTATTATTTTTTGTTCAATTGTTGACCGATCGCGCTGCTGGCATTTTATCTTTATCTGTAAGAATAATGAAAATTTCCTGCTATAAGTTTGGGACATCATGTACGTTTTTATAAACAGACTAAAGCATAACCACTTAGTAGATGAAAGAATGATTAGATTTGAGTGTATTGTTGAGAATGGGCACTCGATCCCGGACGACAGAGCCCGAACCGGCTCCTTGTACTGATCCACTGAGGGAAGTGAGAGGTATCTTCGCCCGATACCCGCTAATTTTACAGTCTCAAAGACATCAATTGTCTAAACTTGCCCTTCCGAAGTCGGTAAGCAGGAACGCCCGTAAGTCAAAATAGGTTAGTGCATCAGTATTCTGCGGATCTAACCCCTCAAAGCTGCCCTTAGACTCTGCAAGTTGAAATTTCTAAATCTGATAAGCCAGATTTGAATGTAGCTATACGGCCAATAAACATAAATGTTATCATTCAAACACTTATGTCAACATTCAACATTCCAACTTAGTCAACATTATCAACATAATATCAACACTTTAAGTGAGGAAATCGGATTCGATTTGAGTGTATGTGAGGCTGGGCACTCGATTCCCAGGGTTCGACAAGGCACCGAATGGCGCTTACTGTGTAGCCTGATCACTAGGTCGAATGTGCATGAGATCTTCCCCCGATACCCTGCTACAATTACAGCTTGAAGACATCATTGTCACTGCCCCGAAGTTGGTATACAGGAAACGCCGAGTCAAAGGTAGTGATCAGTAGCTTGCGGAATCTAACCCCTCAAAGTCGTAGCCTTAGACCTTAGTTTCTAATATTTCAACATCTGGATAGCCCAGATTGTGATTCTCTAAGCTCATACTTGAAAAACCTTAGTCTACCATGTGTTAAAACTTTTGAAAAAAGTGAAAAATACAGATATTTTTTAAAAAATTCCGTCATTTTTACTACTCATAACTACTTTTAAAAAATTTTGATCTAGTAGTAAAGACACTATCATAACTCTATCATACAAACTTTTCGAAGTAAGAAGGATAGCTTGCCTACTTACAAAAGAGTTAGAGAGATCCTTTGAAACACCCGGGATATCGGGAGACTCAGAGCGACGACGGCTCGTCCGCTTCACACTCTTACCTCGTCTTTCGATGAATCAGTGATCAGACTATTTACGTCTGTCCGGGGGGCGTTTATCATTATGCCCTCGGAAGAAAAATCTGCTAAAATTGGCTCTAATCTACCGAAAGTATTCATCTGCTAGCGACATGCGGTTTAGTTGCATAACGATTTCGTCTCCATCATTCTCATCATATGCACTACCTGAACCATTCTCCATGGATGACCACAATAATGGGCAAATAGACCTGCTCTCCAGGGGACCATAAAATTCAAAAAACTAGTATCTTTAAAAAACGACATAAATTCCATGAATTTGAACCCTTTATTCAGGTTTATGAAAGACCTAAATTCATAAATTTGGGACCTGTTTTAAAAATACCCAATTTTCAAATTTTTTCAAAATCTCAAACTTTGAGAATTACAATTTTTCACCCTTAAAACATGACTCCGTTCATATGCGGACACCGAAAAATCAGAAAAGTTAAGAATCTCAAAATTTTCTGTTGCAATTACAATTTTTCTCTCGACATTAATATCTAATTCGACCGTTTTCCAGGACACCGTAAAAAAAAAATCATAAAAAAGTCTGAGAATTTCAAATTTTTGAGAATTACAATTTTTTCTCCTCTCCTTAAATCATTAGTCTATAATTGATGGCATAATTGAAATTTGCCCCATCCGACGATTGCTATAAATCATTTCATACCACGGAAGGTTTTCTCTGCGACGCGTCAGGCAGCACATCATTCAAAACATCAAGAGGTGAAACTGCATCAATACAAAGCAGTCGCTACCTCTCGTTGCAGGAAAACATAGATGAAAAAAAAAAAAACAATGGAGCCTTGCAGAACCCTCCGGAATGAAATGCCAGTCAAACGAGCAAAACAATATAACTACAAATGAAAAAACACCCTCGTTACATTTGTGGCAAACTTCATTTCCGTCATATATCTTAAACGTAAAGCAATTTAAAAACACCAGGTGTCCGAATAAGAGAAGACTCTGACCGTAAAGAAGAAAACACAGTATTGCATTTACAAGTTTTATTCTCCTCTTTAGTGCAGCACGTGTTCTAATGCACTTCAATACTATTACGACCAGATTGAGAGAATAGCCGAGTCAACGGCGGTCAATAAAACAAATGACGGGTGCGACGAGAAAGGGAACAGCAAAAAGACAAACGACCGGCACCGAAAGCGGCATCAATCACCATCGATGCTTCTATCTGACATAGAGATTCACCTCATGTAAGTCATATGGATAAAATAAAGAAACCTGTTTCCTGTAGAAACACTGACTATCTGAAATGATCAATCGAAGCGCTTACAGAACTGAGCAGTCCTAGATATCACATGGAAATTTATTCAATGTGATATTCCATCCTCATCTTTTAACTGACTCAACGTGTATTCAGAGCTAGACCCCGAAAAAAAAAACTTCAAGCGCATAGACTAGGCTGCATCCCTGTCGGCAAGTATGATCTCTTCAATGAAGTCATCTACCCTTTCAGTATCTTCTCTGTGATGATCATGCCGCAGTCATGGCCCGGTTCAAACTTTC
>CAJQUW010009054.1:0-163288 GCA_907163375.1 Prostheceraeus crozeri | reverse complement strand
TATGTTTATCGAATAATGATTTGATTTAGCATGTGAATTAAGTAATTGTAGCATTTCATGATTTTATATGACTTTAATAATATAACAAAGAAATCTACGTACATCAAGTTTATTCTTAATTTGCTTCTAGATCAATTATTTTACGTGCGCTCGGTGATGTTCTACTGCATCAGCTAGGCGTCGAGGTTTTGTCCATCTCCGATCTCAATGTCGTAATCCCTAATAGTTCCAACTTGGATAATCGACTGAGCAATGAAGAAAGTCTCTTCAATGACTTAATTTCTAGAGCAACAGTTGCAATAGATTTTATTATCAAAACCTACCTCAAGCAAGATTTGTGGGAGATCAAAAGAAAAACACTCCGCAATTTGCTTCGACGAACGTTGATCACCCAGCAACATACTGCTGTCTGCACTACTGATGGTAAAGCATCTAAAGAACCTGCGAATATTGATGAAATTGCTGAATTGCTGGTGGAAGAGGTGAGTCAGTGCGAAAGGATATGATGCTTAGTGAAAAATGAAAACCCAACCTAAAAGAATTCCAGTAATCTTGTCATGCACCACAGTTTCAAACACGCTTCAGAATTTGTTTTTTTTCGTAGAGCTACTACCTGCACTTTATTTGTTTTTTGCAACAAAGACTCAAAAGTTTCACTGATCAAACTGTTCCATGAGAATCAATAATAAGAGATTATCTGTGCTTCGCAGTTTAAAGGTAATCGGCACCTATAGTTCTAGTCGCATTTTGATTATCTCAATTCGTCCATCGAATATCGTGTGATCTAGTGCGTCTTTTAGAAATGTTTCTAAAAGATTTCCTAATTCGTTTTCTCGAAAACTATCGAAGATGGCGAATTGTGTTAATTCGCCGTCCTGGATAGTTTCGAGAAAACGAATTAAGGCATCTTTTAGAAACATTTGTCCATTTTTTAGAAATTTATTGTCCATTCTTTCGAACACATTAGTAAGGAGTAGCTCCAAATAATGTTACAAATAAGTGTTCGATAATGCCTTTGTGTCAGATATTAGATCTTGTTAAATTACGAGGCAAAACATCAAGGTAACGTCAGACTTTGACTTGTATTGCATCAGGCTCTGAACAAACGCGCAGAGAGAGAATATAAATGTATGCTATGCACATCAGCGAGCGAATACTGCTTACTAGTGTCACTGCAGGAAACAATGAATTGTTACAATAGATGGGCATAGATATTTCACATCACGCAGCAGATCTAAACGTACGGAACGCATTGGTACGAGGACTTTCTGTCTTAATTATTTCTTATACCAGTTTTGAGGTGTTGTTTACCTAATCATTTGTAGATAATAAAAAACCAATAAGCAATCCAAGTTTCGCTCTCTGTGTACGCGGTCTAGATATAGGTTGAGGCTCATCAGTAGACTAGTAGTATTGGATAAAATGATAGGTGGCTACCCTCTGACCGTGTACCACAACTGAGAAAAACAGATTGATTGCTTTACCACCGTTCAGGCTCGCATCAGCATGCAACTCTAGTATGCAGCGCCTACCTCATTTCAATGAACGCATGCTGGATCAACCTACTTAAAACGAGAATGCACTTTTGCTATTTTCACTTCATTTTTGTTAAAAAAACGCCTTGACCGTGCATCACAAAAGAAGTAGAAGATCTGGGAATAGGCCAAGTGTATTATTTCGATAAAAAATATTAAAAGTTTGCAATACTTTTAATTAATAATAATTATTAATTATTAATATTACTAATATAAATTATTAATAAATTATTAATAATGAAATTAATAATTTCAAATATTAATGATGTAGGTGAACATCATCTATATTATTTATACACATTCTATTTTTTCTATCGAAATTATCTTGAGTTGTAGCAACAACATTATTCGCTTCAGGCTGTAGCAGCTGCAATTCAGAGCCTTCAGGAGCATGATGACACCCTGGTCAAGAAAGCGGCAGCGGCCGATGTCGAGGATGAAGAAGAAGACGAAGATGACAAAGTGGAGGACACAGAAACTGTTCCATCCGTCCTCTTGCTTCCTGGTGGAGTGGAAGAATGTGACGCTCCAGGCTTTCTCAACTCCCGTCTTCTTCGTTCTTTGTCTGCAGAACAACTAAACTTCAAATTCACTTCTCCGAATATGTTAGGTGAAGCGAGGCCACCAGAACTGCGTTGTGGCTCCTGCAATCGAAATGGGCATCTGCGGGACAGCTGCCCTGAGGATGATATTGATTTCCGGTCCCTTCGACTGCCTAATATGAACGTTGCTGATGTCAAGCTCCTTTCTGACCTGTTAATGCAGGTACCGAAGGACTTCATGGAGACGGATTATCATCGCCAACAGCGTTGTTCTCTGCTGAATGACATTAGTCAAGCGTTGAAGAATTCGCAATATCAGGCGGCTAGGCTGGATATGTTTGGTTCGTGCGTCAACGGATTTGGCTTTCACACCAGCGATGTGGACATTTGCATGAGCTTCGTCGACAAAGATGGCAAACCGACTGAATTCAGTTACAAAGCGGTGCGAGATATTGTCGTTGATATCTGCAAAATTCTGAGGAAGACGAAGCGGTTCTACATGTGTCGTGCTATCGCGCAAGCTAAGGTGAGATGCACAACATTTGACGAGTATTATTTGGTATAGTTCAAAACATGACTTTTTTTACTTCAATTTCTCGAATCCATCGTTTACTACTGGAGTCGCCTTGTACAATAGTAAGCATGACCACTATTAATCAGTGTATGAACAAAATTGTAATGTTACAAATGATGTTAAAATATTTTGTTACAGTAATGAAAGCATAATTACACGGAAATTTTGATAATGAGATAATCATTTTATTTCTAATAAATAATGAGTTTATTTCTTTAAATGAAAATCTTCCATTACAACATGCATTTCATATGAATTATCACAATGTGTTACAAAAAAAGAATAATAAATCAATATTTCAAGATAACCGGTTAAAGCTTTCATTGTAAAGTTTGCCACACAACAGAAAAAAGTCGATGACCTTCTTTCTGTTTTCATCAATGGCAGTGCTATGTGAGACGCATAAACGAGTCTAGGAGGGACCATATCGTGACCAGGAGTGAGTGATTATGAGAACAGATTCAACGATCTGTCTTTGCGTCGTTACGACAAGGGCCTCATACAGTTAAAGGAACAGTATTTTCCGCAAATTATTCTGTGGCACCGTTTCTGCAGATTCTCAAGTATCTGAGCATCCTTCGCTTTCATACCAATCATAAGTGGGCTGTTGTACTCTTTAATGCTCAAGATGAGTTGCTGATATATCAGCATCAGGTCATGCTTATTGACACTGGGAATACGGCTAAGTAATTTCAAAAGATGAACATTTCGTGCTGCCCTTTTTGTCACATATCTGGTATGGTCATTCCACTTCCAAGACATGGAAGACAACACCCAGTATAGTGATTGAGTTCTAAATAATTAATGCAACTTCACGCGAAGTATATTGAACTTGGGGGTCAATGATGTCATGCGCATGTCTATTCGCTGATTGACTGCAAGGCTCAAGTGTAGTTGCGGATGGTCTCACCGCCTATTATTCCTCTAATTTTTTTTGAAATACGTGCATGTGCAGCTTGAATAATAGACGTATATTTGTTTTCCTATATAGGTTCCAATCGTTAAATTCCAACACAAGTCATCGAATCAAGAAGGGGATCTAAGTCTCAATAATCGATTGGCACTGCAGAATACCCGCTTGCTACTCACTTACTGTTGTATGGATGAGCGTGTAAAAACTTTGGGATTTGTTGTGAAAATTCTAGCTAAAGTAAGTATTTAAAATGGTTTTCCGGTATTTTCTAATTGATGAGGAATTTCTTTATTCAGATATGCAATATTGGTGATGCTTCGAGAGGAAGTCTGTCGTCATACGCTTACATCATCCTTATGCTTCATTATCTCATGTATGAGGGCGTCATTCCTTGTTTGCAAGAATTGTATCCACCTGGAAAACCAAAACCTATCTTAGAGGTGAGCATGGAATATGACATTCATTTGTATCTGCATTAGATCAATCGATATCAAATATGTAGCCTTAAGATTCAAAGATAGCAAACCCTCCGTTTGTAAAGTCACGTCCAGGAATGTTACATAGATATGTGATTGTGTGATATTTATGATGCATCACTGAAATTTAAAGCTCAACAGCTATAAATTTTTAACTTAAAATTAAGAATTGATCTGTAAAAAGCCATAACCATGAAATAACCATGTTCATTGTTAGTAAATCACCTAGAAGTAGAAGAAATTTGATGAAGTCCCGGGACGGTTGAAGGAAACAGAGAATATCTGGATGATTTAATACCGTGATTCTACTCATGCCCGAATACCAAAGCGTCACGCCCGAACTTATTCTTCAGAAAATCCAGAATGTCTAAACTTTTCAGAAATATGCCCGAAACTTTTCTTCAGAAAATGCCTCAATGTCTGAACGTTTTCTTCAGAAAATTGACCAAATGCCCGAAAATAGTCTAAAACATCTTGAAGGATTATGACTTCTGCGGATACTTCGATCGCAATGTTATCTCATTGATCCTTTCCTCTAATTGTATGTATTAAATCAATGTCACTCTTCTTACTTGTTTGTGTAGATTTGTATGCTTTGATGTCGTGTTTTGCTTGTTGCTGAAACAACTTTAGCGATAGTTATCATGCAAGAGTGGAATTATATCGATTTTCACACCATGTATCAGCTGCTTGTTGTGAATCTTGAAAGTTTGGTGCTTTTAAGACTGACATGAATCGCAAATAAAATTCCGCCTATTGTTCAGTGTAAAATTTGAAAATATGTGAATTTTGATATAACAAGTAACATCGTTGTTTTCCAAATGTTCAATCAAAAATTGCGTTGAATGCATGGATGAATTCGACGAATGTTTGTATTTCAAACTATGTGTGATCTCCATTTCACCTGTTACGTTTCTCCTTACCGGTGCTACCGTCCCTTCGAACTTTAATTGGAACACGTATATTGTAATCACGATATTAATTCTTATTACGCAGTGTTTGTCTTGTACGTCCGTTGATAGTACGAACCAGATAATGGAAGTTGATGTAGTTTTAGTGCATGTTGATGCTTAAGAGTTGAACAATCCAAAAATGCTTTTCCTCCGAGAGACATCTGAAAAGACAGACATGTTCATGAGAAGGAAGTATGAAAACAGAAGCAAATTTTGAAGGCTAATGGAGGAGCAATTGTAAGAATCCACAATAAAGTTCGATGAAGAAAGTGAAGACCATCATAATTGCAAGTTTTGAAGAAATTGAAGAAAAAAGGATAACATCACTTCCAAATCCGTATGAAGAGACATGCTCTCTATTTCTCATCAAATTGATCTTGAGCCACGAGGGAGCAAGAGACGGAAATAGTTTTGCAAACATGTTTTATTAAGATTGATTCAGATTTTTACTAAACTTTACCAGATATTCTTGTAATATTTATACATTGCTACCAGTACTCTTCGAAAAGTGAAAGTCACAAATCAATTTAGCTACAGACTCAAATGCAATATGTTTGCATAAAATTAACAAGCTTTGTGAATGCTAAGTTACAGAAGCTTTATAGGCCTATTGATATTTTAAAATAAAACAGTGGATACACCGGTGTGATGTGGCGTGAAACCAGTCTTCTTGCGATAAAAATGATTGATAAAAATGGAGTCGAGTATCAACGAGAATAAAACGTATGATTCCCGGTTTCCCAGTTGACTTCTCACGTTTTGAGAAAAGTCATCATTAGAATAAAAGTTAGCCCTGATATCTTGGTTGTCGCGACCAACAAGAACTCTCCGAGACATTGGGATTTCCTCTGAAGTCCAGGTACTCTGTTGCCGCGACCTCTGAAAAGACCAGCGTTGCACAGGTGACCACGAAAACGCAGCAACCATCAAAATACATCGCAGTCATTAGTAGAGTGCGCACTTGGTATTTCTGGTCGTGGTGACCACGCTATATCTTCACTTTTCTTATTCACAGCCCCTTCTTATTATACTAGATTTATGAGGCAGGCGAGTAGCTGACGAATAATGGCATTGACATAGTTGTGTTGATCTGTTTATAGTGGAAATAGAAAATCGCTCAACAATATGAGACATCACATGTGATGAACATGATTTCATATTAATGAAGAAAATGTGCTGGGATGAGCTGTTTTTTTTCATCCCTTGTCTATTCTTCTTAACAATGGCATAGCGCGTTGTCTTTATTGCTGAGCTCAATTTCAAAAGAGTCATTTGGTCGCTACTGTGGTCACTCAATATTCTGGTTGCGACGACCATAGTCGCCGCGACCGGGTTGCCTATTGAGCGGAAGCCCTTAACAAAATTGAATTAAAATTCACTATTGACTGCGACAGAAAATTATTGCGTAAATTAGTAAATGCACCATTCATTACAGATTGAAGGCTGGGACGCATGGTTTAATGATGATGAATCGTATGTGAAAGCAAACTGGAAGTGTACAAACAACAAGAGTGTTGGAGAATTGTGGCTTGGATTCCTCAGCTATTACACTCAAATGTTTGACTGGCGTCAATATGTAGTGACAATAAAGCAGACTACTCCTTTGCATCGTCTAGAGAAGTTGTGGACACAGGCACATCTGGCCATCGAAGGTGAAGCTAGTTTTACTTGGAGATGTATGAAATAATGTCATTTAATGTGTTTATTTTGCAGATCCATTCGATCTCAATCATAATCTGGGTTGTGGACTTTCGAAGAAAAGTAAGTGAAAACTTGATAGGACTTTGTTAATTGACATGAAGTACACATTTCATTTGTTAATGTATTCAAAATCAAGCTCGCAGAGCCAAATGCGATAAGTGAAGCAATAACGAAAATGCTCCATTATTCAAATGGAAGTCATATTGGGGATTACTAAGTGGGGAGTGGACATTAAGAGCGCACCTGTATGGGAAGTCGGATGTGTAGTAGGAGTCACATGAAATATTTTAGCCTGCTGAATTTCGAAGTGATATCATTTATTGACAGTTCAAACAATTATGGTTAGAATCAAAAAGCATCACACCATTTTGAAAGCACTAACAAAAATAAAACCCATGATGAGACCTGCAACAAGATTTTAAGGGTCAATGAAGGATGACGTGAATCTGCTCGAACATCGCGCTGAGACATCTAGCGAGACAAAATCCTCAAAGCAAGAAAAGTTGACAGGATCTCAGAAGAGGTGAAACTCAGCAGTCGTGCTTCTATTGATGGTCTGACTTTTTATGTCTTGGCTAAAAGGGATCCGTTATGAAAGTGAAGGACCAGGTGCAAAGCAAGACCAGGAAGAAATATTATCGAAAATCGAAGAAGGCGGAATAGGGATTGGAAGGACTTCATCCCAGGGCAGCGGGGACTAGAAAAACGGGCTAGGCTTGCTTCATTTTTATCCTGGATGTGAACCCTAACTTCTCCTTCAAATAACAAAATTTGACATTAAGTTCAGAGGCTAACTCCATGGAGATCCGGATTTTCGCCTTGTTCAAGTTAGTGGGACTACACCTTTCCATGTCTATTTCAGACATGGATGATTGCATGTTTCTCATATTGAATTTCTTATAGCTAACATCTCAACTTCGAAGATATCCGAAATTCAATTAGAAAAATCTGAAAATCATTTGGAAAGACCTGAAGTCGATTTAGAAATATCTTTGATTATTTGAATTCAATGTACGGTTTGCCTCACCATTTTTTTATTTTGCATGCGAAGGAATATAGCTTTGTCGTGAAAACAGCGGTATTATTTTTGAAGATTAATTAATAATTCACTCCTGGAAAAGTGATATTATTATTTGGACAAAGTATCGATATTCCTTCTGTCATGAACATAGCGATAGATATACGTCCTTCCTATACACTGCTGATGGCTTGAAATGTCGATAAAAGTTGCGTGAGAGCATGTCGTTCCATGAAAGCAAGTAATTATTTAGAGTAGCACGTTTCTAGCAACAACATAGTTAACTTCGTAGCTTCCAACTGTTAATTAGAAATTCATTTCTCCCATAACCAATATGCGCTTTGTGCGTTTTATAACCAGGACATTTCACTCTTTCAGTGGCCACATACATTCAACGTGTTCTCTTCAAAGCAGCTATCCATTTCCGCACCCCATTCCCTCCCAACGTTCATCATTCCAAATTCAAAGATTACCTTTTCGATCCAACGAAGCTAAGTGGAACTCTTGGTCCTGCACCACGTGACAGGTGCTGTAAGCTGTGTGGAGTAATCGGACATATCGCACGCAATTGTCCATCTCAACGTCGACGGAGTAAGAGTCAGAACGAGGCGAGTGAGTTGACCGATGAAGGCGATCTTGAATGTGGAGATGAGGAAGAGAAAGATGAAGAGGAAGAGGAGGAAGATGAGGAGGAGGAAGAAGAAGAGGAAGATTGTGATGAGGAGGAAGACTGCAGTCCTCCCACTGCAGAGACGGACGAACGACCGGCCGTCTCAACGGCGCCAACAGTGCATGGCCATCTTATGCATATGCCTACATCGACTGTCCCTGTTGCGCCTCCAATCGTATATGTTCCAGCTGTCGGATCCTCGAATGGGCTTGGACCTTCCAATATCTCTGTGCGACCGCTGATGATGACAGTCAACAACCGAGATGTTGCCGTACCGGTGGCTACGGTAGGTTCTCCAGAAGCTCTAAGCCAGCTCTATTATCAGTACTGGACATCACCAGCACAGGTAAAAAAATTCTCATCATTTTTTCCATTTCTCTGAGATGTATATTTTTATGCAATGAGAGGTCAAGCTCGATCTTCTTTTGAAGCCTTTTTACGTCTTGAAATGCGAGAATATTAACTAATATTTTTGATGAACAACCGATTAGAATATTGTCTCGTGATTAGGGGTGCACCGGATTCAACACTTTCCAAATTCAACCGCAGTTTCAGCATCTGAAATGCTGGCATTTTACCCACCGCCGTTATTTACCGTTCTGCTAAGGAGCTCTATAATATTTGTTTTATTATCTTATTTATGATTCCTATCTATTTCCGGTATGTATTGTAAAATACTTCATGTAGAAGTAGGCTTACATCCAATTTATCATCCAATGACCACAGCCCGATCTTTTTACCAAATGGCATTGAATTCCGGGAGGCCACTCGTACAAGGAAATAACTGACTACGTTGTGAAATGAATGTAAATAGACTGTCGCTTCAGGGAAATTAATTGAATGAATTTTTCTTGCGTCTCATGAAAGAGTACTCCCTTCGAATTTTTTATTACCAATAAGTCTACATCAAATGACGTGATAGCTAGGTAATGAGTTCTTACTGAGAAATTTAGTGATAAAATATAAATCCTCTATCCATGCGTGCGAGGGGTTTCGGCCACGTCGCATTTTTGTTGTGAACTTCTTAGTATAATCAAGCCGCCCAACCTACTGAGCTGGATTGCGTCAACAGTATCAGAAAGTGGGAAGGTTGCTTGTCAATCCTCATGGGCTGCTGGTGACGCTCAGGAAAAAGGGAAATTGCAAGGTTGTGTGGTAGATCCGCCGATATCGACAAGCCAGTAATTCTATTCCTATCAAACCTGAGTTAATCAGTCAGAGTTAAACCTGAAATTATGGACAAATTACAGGTAAGGCAACATATCTTTCAAATGTGGCTTTTAAACGTACAAAGTAACTACTATAGATGCATTGTACTATTTAGGAAAAACAAATTTACGTAGGGTAATGTAGAATTGTTTTATCTCTAAGTCTGGTAAATCCTTTTCTGGCCGGATTTAAAATTTTCAAATCCGGTGCACCCCTACTCGTGATATTGCATTCTTGACAGATGTCTTCTTCCTCATGTCTTTCATCCACTTGTGATGTTGGCTGTTGTCCTACACCACCAGCTCAGTGTGCAATTGTACCTGTGATGAAATAACCCATTGTCGAAATATCCATTCATATTATTGCAACGAAATGATTTATGAGCTACTGGTAGTATTTAATGTAACCGCGTACGCATAGTAGGCAGATAGTAGTAACCGAACAAAACTGAAATAAATATAAATTTATGAAATGATATTAGGCTTACGTCATACTTGAGTCGCCGGTAGAAATTTGCAGACTGTCGGTTCTATCAAAACCTTAAAAACACAACTATTTAGTCACTTTCTTGTAAATTTATAGATCACTATTTTGATCGTTTGGCGTTGGCAACCCTGCATTCAAGAGTGGTAATAGGATTTCATATGGGACCTGGTAAGATACACTAACCCAATTGTACCCTATCGTAGCAAGTACTCCATTGGCCATACAGTCCATATTGGCTCTTCAGACAAACATAACGGTTGCTTTGCTCATCAGATGACTTTCTTACGATTAGAAACTGATTACGCTTCATGAGCGAAATTGATCATTTTATAAATGATCATGTCGCATGACTCATAAAAAAATCAGTTTGTTCAACGGAGCAGCGATTGATAGAGGCAATTGTTAGTCATACCAAGAGCTCGAATCCCTGAGGTAGATAAGTCGCGCATAGTTGACGCATTTAATACATGTAATGGCGAAGATTGTGTTCAAACGACGGCTGTCCTAGGTGTTCGAAGGACAACGGCATGGGGAATAGTACGACGATTTCAAGAAACAGGCCTTGTTGTTCGTCCTCGGGGTGGAGCAAGAAGCGTCAAAGTTGATGAAGAAATGATGGCAAAGATAATGCAGACCGTGGAAGAGCATGCAGAGTACACGCTAGTCCAAATTCAATCCATTCCAAGTGTTGAGGGCTGCCCTACCACACGAGCCCGCTATCACTGAGTCAACAATAGCAAAAATTCTGAAGAATCGCTTATTTATGCTAAAAAACTTACGGACGAGGACTCTGCTGATTGCGATATTGCATTGACCATCAAATAAGATGATAGCAAAAGAAAACTCAAAATTCGACCTACTTGTCTACTTTGGGTTTTGAAATCATTCAGTTTACTAGTCCGATTCATCATGATAAATATGATATAAAGATTGAAATTAGTAAATTGAAAATCGCTGTGGATTCATTTATGTTAGTGCATGCTATCTTCCATTTAGCGTCGATTTTTAAATTTGAAATCTCAGCCATTGCGTTTTACATTTTCTGCTATTTCCTTTATTCAGGTTGGAAATACTTTGCCACGGTTGGAGCTAGATCCAAATCAGGATCCTTGTATAGTTGGTATGGGTCCAGTCTCCAACCAGGCTTCCATCAATGCTCCCGTCCGATCCATGTGGCCCACGCCTCAGCATCATCCTCAATCGGTCATGTCAAGTCACAAGCAGTCTCCCATACAGCTTCATCAACACCAGAGCACTCCGGCTCAAGTTCATCAACATCCTACAGTTCAAAGCCCAAAATCCACAATGCCCCTTCAGCAATCTCCAGTTCCAACTGCCATTCATCATCATCACCATCCTCAGCAGCAATCGCAACCGATCCGGGGTGGTCCAAGAGGCGGTCATTTTCCAACCAGAGTGCAGCAAATGTCCAATCCAGGTAATACATTCTGGGAATTATGATGCCCTAGATTACATATGACATAATTATGACAGAGCCGTTGAATTGGCATAACTTAAGAAGTCATTGTTATCAAGCTGCACATCTGAATCCCATAAATTCATCCAAACACCAAGTAGCTTTAAAATGCTTTCCATTAGGATGAATATTCGGTCAGACCGAATAGGCTACTCCTTGCACCCCTGCTTATAACTTGTGATGAAGAACTGCTTTTTACACAACACATGAAAATTAACACAACGATGTTTCATACTTTATTTGACCTATTCCAGAAATTGAAATGCAAATAATAATTCGAAAAGTACGCTGCCAAATTGTATAAAGTGAGATAAATACTCATTTGCTAAAAATAATGCAAATTATACAACTAAAAAAATGTTGCAAATAATGCAAAAATTTGTGTGGTTAAACTGGCTGCTGACAAAATCTTATTTTCATACGCATAACACATGTGTATCAAGTATATTTCACATTTTATTGACAGTGTGTAACGGAAATAATGGTTCCTGGGAAAGACTGGAATTGAGACATCGGGAACAGCAAAACTTAAATCACCGGCATTTGAAAAATGAACTAAAAATTAGAAAATAATGTCGGAAAGTTAGGTATCAGTACATGCTGCTGACATCAAATGAGTACATAATAGTGAAGTCATGACTTTAGATGTTCAATAAGGATTTTCAATTTAGGTTTCTCGATGACGACTTACTATTCTGTTTTGGAGATGATGATGCTTCGTTTGAACTTCTACGATCCATGCGAATCATTCTCTGCGTGAACCACTGCCAAGAATATTTTCTTTTAAGGAGCTGATTTTTGAAAATAGTGAGAACATCTTGTTCGAAAACTGATTGTAGATCACAATTGCGCATTGGTGATGAGAATCAATAAAATGGTTGTCAAAGTCAAAATCATCAGAAATGAACTTGCGACTTTCTTCTGTCAACGGCAGAATGAGAAAGAATATCTCAGGAAGAAACAAGTTAGAAGGAGATTTATCTATCGACGAAGACCGCCATTCCTGTTCTTGGAGGAAATCGTTTTCACGTTTTTCATAATCTTGTCACGAGTTTCACGACAATGTATGCTCTGTTTGCATTTTGTTAAGCAGTTGCTGTCACCAGAAAAGATACCATTTATATGTTGATTAACGAGCACATTTTCCAAAAAATGAGACATGTGTGAGAATTGAGAGCTGTGAAAACTTTAAAATTTCTTTAAACTGCTGATCTTTATCTTGAATGCATGTATTCACATACCGTAATTTAGGTCTTATGTATCCACATTAGACCATCAATATATTGATTGACACAATATTAATTACGTTAAAGACATTCCGTCACTATCTTTGAAGATGATCCAAGATGATAATCTGAAGATGATCCAATGATTAAATCTATCACATCTTAATATTAATTGATTTTTGTAGGACACATGGAATATCAATCAATCAATCAATCCTTTTACGTCCGTTTTCCAGACTCGCTGGGTTGGACGGGGTTTCTTCTGATGGCTCTTCTCCACAACTCACGATCTAAAGTGTCTTCCTCCTTCAAACGAAATTTCCGCATGTCTTCTCGGACTGTGTGTCTCCACGTTTTCTTCGGCCTGCCTGATGGTCTCTTTCCTTCCACCTCCATCTCGTCCACCCTTCTCAGCCAACTGCTCTCTTCCCTCCTCCTCACATGGCCAAACCAGCGCAGCATCTGCCTGCTGATGACTGCCAAGATGTTCTCAATCCCCATTGCTTTTCTTAGTTCATCATTTGATCTCCTGTCTGCCAGCTTCACCCTGCACATCTATCTCACCATCCTCATCTCTGCTCTCTCCAACAACTGCTCGTGGTCTGACCGCATTGCCCACGTCTCACACCCGTAGGTCATGCATTGCCTCACACACGCAGCATACACCTTTCCCTTTGTCATAAGCGAAGGGCCCTTTGATGTTAGGAAGGCAGACATCTCCTTGAACTTCTTCCATCCGCCACGGATTCTCGTCGTCACCGCCAAGTCCACACCTTCTCTTGACTCGAGCACATCTCCAAGATAACAGAAGTTCTCGACTTTCTCAACTGAGTCACCATCCATATCCAGTGAAGTGGTCTTGGGTTGTTGGCTTCGGTCTTGGCTCGCGTTTTCACACCTACTACACGAGTAGTTTTGGGGCGCGTTTGCTATCCGTCCTCTGATGTGCGTGCACTTCCAGTGTATCCATTTGCAGCATGAGCAACACCTGATTGCATTGGCACCAACGCCTTTACCACAAATACCACACGGCCACTTGACGGAATAAGACACCTTCAAGTCGTCCCTGTCGTCGGTCACCATGACCTTAGTTTTCGCAGCATTGATGGCCAATCCCTTAGCTTCTAGACTCGCTTTCCACCGAAGCAACTTTCCCTTGAGCTCAGAAACAGACTGTGCCATGAGAACGAGGTCATCAGCATACATCATTTCAAAAGGAAGACCTTCCCGTACATTCTTGGAGACGGAGTCCATCACCACGGCAAACAGCAATGGACTGAGCACCGAGCCTTGGTGAACACCAACCTTCACTTCGAATTCGCTGCTGTCCCCGGTATTAGAGCGCACAAAGGTCTTCGCTCCCTTGTACATAGTCATCACTGACCGCACTAGCCACTCTTCAACCCCCGCTTGACGAAGCGCCCATTGGAAGACTTCACGGGGAACACGGTCGAATGCCTTCTCTAGATCGACAAATGCTGGGAAGAGTTGCTTCTTCTTCGCCGCGTGTTTCTCCAACAGTTGTCTGGCTATGAAGATAGCATCTGTTGTTGACTTGCCGGGAATGAAGCCAAATTGCATCTCATCCAGAGCAACCATCGATCGGAGTCTTTGTTCAAGGACGTGTTCTGCAACTTTCATCCCATGCTCCAAAAGCTTGATGCCTCTGTACGACCGCAATTGAGGGGATCACCTTTTCCCTTGTAAATCGGAATCAGAGTGCTCTTCGTCCAGTCACTCGGGATGGATCCGTCAAGGATAATGCGGTTACAAAGATCGGTAAACCACCTCACACTGACATCTTCACTCGACAGAAACATCTCGAGACATACTTCGGAAGGTCCTGGAGCTCTGTTCTTCTTCATCTTCTTAATGGCAGCTCTTATTTCTGATCCGCTCACGCAATAGCTTGGACCCTCGACCATAGAACAGTCAGTCACCTGATCCCACGTATTCTCAACATTCATCAGCCGCTCCATGTAGACCTTCCAGACTTCACTAACCCTCTCACGGCCAGTTACAATCTCTCCAGTCTCGCTGTTTTTCATGCAGTGTTGGGTAGAGGGGTCTTGACCCTCCTGAGCCATTTGCTTTGCTATGCGGAATACCTTCTTCTTCCCTTCAGCGCTATCTAGGGTTCTAGCTAGATCCTGTCTTTCGACCTCCTTCGCTTTCCACACGATGAAGCGCGACTCCCTCTTGGCTCTCAGATATACTGCCTTGTTCTCATCAGATGGGTTGCGACACCAAACCCTAAAAGCAACTCTTTTCTTCTTTACTGCATCGGATACCTCACTATTCCACCACCAGGTCTCCTTCCTTCTCTGTGGTCCCTTCGTCATGCCACATACATTATTTGCTGCCTCCAACCAAGCGTTTCTCATTTCTTCCCATTTCTCATCTACATTATCTCTTGAATCCACGTCCCTGGCTTTACTTCTGACTTCCTCGGCGAAACGTTCCGAAAAGCTCGGGTCCTTCAGTTTCCAAACCCTCAACTTCGGGATGTACTTCTTCTTTCCCTGCTTCTTTGCTTCGACGAGAACATCACCCACCACGAGTCTATGTTGGGATACGCACTCCTCGCCCGGGATAGTTTTCACATCGGTGAAGAGCTTTCCAGACTCCTGACGTGTCAACAGAAAGTCAATCATAGACTTGTTATCTCCGGACGAATAGGTTACAAGTTTACGGGGCTCCTTCGTGAACCGAGTATTGCAAAGAACCAAACCGAGGGAATCTGCAAATTCCAGGATCCTCACTCCCTCAGCATTCCTCCTGCCATACCCATAGCCTCCATGCACTCCACCATAGCCGTCCGATACCGCGCCAACATGTCCATTGAGATCACCACCCACAAACACCAAATCTCGTTTAGGGATCGCCGCTACAAACAAAGTAGCCTTGCTCCAAAACGCATCCTTCTCGTCTTCTGATCGTCCGGACTGTGGAGCATACATGGACACCATGTGAGCAATTCGATCTCCAAAGAGAAACTTCACACTCATCAGACTCTCATCTACGCGCTCAATGCCAACGATGCTCTCCACCCATTTCTCTGCCACCAGGACACCAACACCCGCATCACTGCCACCATCCTTGCCTTGCCAGAAAAACTTGAATCTGCTACCTTGTGGTCCGAGCCAACGTGCGGATCCACCCTTCCACCGAGTCTCCTGCACACAGCAGATGTCCACACTCCTTCTGGATAAAACTTCCGCCACCTCTCCGCTTCTACCAGACATACTTCCCACATTCCACGTGCCAACACGCAGACGCATCTTCTGGCCCTTCCGGGCGCCATCATGTTTCCTTGGGTTGCCGGATTGGCTGTCCTCTCCACCATTTTTCTTCGCGTCATCATCATCCCCGGAGATTCTTCGCACCCCCTTCCTACTTAAAGGCTGCCGGGTACTGGGGGCCATTTCATTTGTGACTTTCATTACCATCAGATGAATTGTTGAAGCAGAATTTTTGCCGGCCGCATGCCCTTGCTGACGCCAACCACAGTTATAAGCGGTGGGCCTAGCCTTTCCAAGCCAAAAGACTGGAGTACCTTCAAGGCAGCAGGTTGAACCACAGTTCTAAGCGGTGAGCCTAGCCTTTCCAAGCCAAAAGACTGGAGCACCTACAAGGCAGCAGGTTAAACCACAGTTCTAAGCGGTGGGCCTAGCCTTTCCAAGCCAAAAGACTGGAATACCTACAAGGCAGCAGGATTGCTTGGCACAAGCACTTCAATCACAGGAGTGGAGACCAGGACTACCAGCGGGACATGTTCCGGTGCCATCGGGCCCAGGCCTGGGGTAAGGTGCTACTCCTCCTCCTGTGATAAGCGGCATTTATTTGTCAGAGACCGAAGCGTTCTTGAAAATTGAAATATCAGGTCTGTGTTCATCGGGTTTAAAGTCATAGATGTCTTTTTTGTCTCCGGTGTTAAAGCCGTGTGAAAATAATCAAGTAAGCATTCTACCTACTCGTTCGATTGAACGCCGACATTCATGAGTATCTACCCTTTCTAGTTAAATAAAAAAATTAACTTAGGAAAACTGAGTTCACTCACTAAAAATTTAATGAGTTCTTGTCAGGATTGAAGCATTTTCTATAAATAGACTTAGATATCATTGTTTTCAAACATCTCCATCAACAAACTAAACTTAATTACCTTTGTCATAAAAAAAAATAATAAGGAATGCACTAAGTGACATAGGTAGGAATCCTGAGACTTGATGACGAAGTTAAATTGATGCCATTTATTTTTCAGAACATTCTGGATCACATCCCGGTGCAAGTGGGTATCATCCTGGTATGCCTCCTGGTCAACGTAACCGTGGATCTCCCCTCTCTCAACAATCTCCGCAGCAGTCATACTCCCGAGTCCTCTCCTCCCAGTTTTCTAATGACAATCATGCTTCCAATTCACATGCAGGTCCTCCTGGCGCCCACTTCGGGCTGCAGCATCGATACAACTATATGAGGAATGGACCATCACAACCTCCCGTCCAACAACAACAACGCCGATCGAATCAACAATCCTTCGGTCATCCAGGGGCTCCGCCAGGTCATCAAGGTTCACCCTACAAAGGTGTTGGAAACAAACGAAGAAACTAAAATCATTTGTGCCGATGCCAAATTGCATTTGTCATCACATCCGGAATTATGTTGTTAGTTGCTTTGTTTTTATCTCTCAAATGTGTTATGATTTCCTCTTGGTGGGAATATGACTGCATATTTTTATTGTGATTAAGATAGTATAGAAGAAAGTCTTCTGTGTATGTATCTAATCAAAGATCTCGATGTTGACATGCTGTGGGTGGATAGAGCGTGGGTCATATTTTTCTAATACGATTCATCAGTGGCTACTGTACAAAATTTTATGACCGAATTCATTTTTGACTATAGGTTGTATTGGTGTGTTGACTTTGTTTTTTTTATTACATTGGAGTTCATAAACGTATCGTACAAATACGCTTCGACATTTACCTTAATTGAAAGAAGTCCATTCATTGACATTCATCACGCATGGCGGTAAGACATTGGAGCCTCATTATTTAAATTCATCGTTGCTGTTTCAAAGTTGATCTTATACTTAACATTGTAAGATAGTTGAAGATTTTGCTTCGGGTAATCAGATGGTCTTCTTTCGCACAGTAATTTGTTTTGTGGATGAGTTTTGAGTGATACATCGACTGAATTCATCAACGTGTTATTTTAGCATTCAAAGTTCTGATTATCGAGGCATGATGGCATGATTTGTAAAGATAATAATGGACAAAAAGTATTATCTAACAATTTGATTGTCTTCTTTTGATGCGATACAAGTGTAAAGATACTCCATCTCTTAACTCAAACTTTTTTGCTCGGTACCTGTGATAATTTGAAAATCTTAACGCCGTTTGGTATAAACCATGAGTAGAACATGAATTGAGGTAAAGAATTACCTGCTTCATCTTATTTTTTATCTCAGTACAAATGCTCTTTGGAATATGTACTTGAGAAGTGAACAAGATTTATGTCAATGTCTTTGGAATATAACGCATCTCATTTCTCCAAGAAAGCTCGTTTTCATTACTGTAATACGATTACTAACACGATATGGCTGTATCGCTAATAGGCATATCGCCAATAATTATATTACATGTCTAAGAGTAGGAATATGATGTGCTAACAAATTCTAGCAATGTTCCATTCACAATTCTTGCTTACTGAGATGTCAGTGATTCATCAATTCTTGAGCTATCACAAGATTGCGTGGGGACGTTTTTTTGCGACAAGCATGAAACACCTAAAATGCAGTACATAGGCTATACTCACACAACTCAAAATTCATTCAGTAAATCTATATTTTCAGTTCACGTATTAGTTCATCTACACTTACCATGTGCAAAGGGCGAACTTGTCAGCCTAATATATCGCGATCGTTCTAATATTAATATCAATGTTTGAAATTCTGTTGCGACCGTGATCATCACTAGTGCTGGTTGTTCGAATATCCAACTGATAATGAAGCAATTTTAAGAGCAAGGTTCTTAGTATAACCATTGCATTCAAAAATTTTCAGAATTTTCTCAATTTCATCATGAAATATATTCCAATTGATGGCTACAGCCTTCCTTCTGGCAGTGAGCCCGGTAGGCTCTATGGTACTGTGAAAGTGCACAAAGATAACAAACCTATGAGACCAATTATAAGTACTATTGGCTCTGCAAGTTACAATTTGGCAAAAATTTTAGATAATCTAATAAAACCACATAAATTCTAAACATATGTTGAATTCTACCTCTCACTTGATAGAAGAAATTAATAAAAATCAAGAACTTTTTCATGACAAACATATTTTAATTAGTTGTGATGTTGAATCACTGTTCACGAACATACCTGTAAATGAAACAATTGAGCTAGCGGCTAATTTAGTTTATGATAAGAATTCAACTAATAAGCCTTTGTTTGGCAGGGATGTATTTAAAAAACTGTGCCTGTCTGCCACGAGTGGTCAATTTTTATTTAATGACCAAATGTAAGCAGATAGATGGTGTAAGTATGGGTTCCCCCCTTGCTCCTACACTCGCAAATCTATTTTTGTCACATATGGAACAAAATTGGATGAATGAAGAATGCAGTCCACTTTATTACGCAAGATATGTAGATGATTGCATTTGCGTTTTTGATGATATAAAGAAAGTAGAACGGTTTCACCAATTTTTAAATAGACAACACAAAATTTTAAAATTTACTGTAGATATTGGAGGCAATAGTATAGCATTCTTGGATGTTAAAATAAATATTACGAATAATTTGGAAACTAGCATCTTTAGAAAAGAAACGTTCACAAATGTGCTATTAATTTTTGAAGCAAACTGTCCAAGAGCGTGGCACCGGGGTCTGGTTATTGGAATGCTGAGTAGAGCATATACGGTAGCCAGCAATTGGAATATATTTCATGATGAAATTGAGAAAATTTTTGAATGCAACTGATAATGACTGATAGACAAGCAAAATAAGGCGAAAGAAGATGTTGAATTTCACATCATTACTTAAAGTATACCCTTCACGAGCAAAACTCATGAGCTTCTTGACCGGAATGGATTCTAGACTTGCTAGCATGTCATGTACTTAGCCTAGAATATGGGCTTAACTACTACTGTACTTAACTCCTGGGAGCGGTTTTAGACTGGTAGATGTGGTTGAAGAAAGTTTATCAGCACATTTTGTAAGGCAGGGAAGTGAGAGCATTGCTTAAAACACCCCGTTTCGTGATATTCGAAATTCACATCACCAGTACATCCAGTTGTAGCATATCCTTCCTCACAATTATTTTTTCAGAAAATCTGATACGCTTATGCAAGCATTTAATTGTTACTGACGAGCGAGGGAAATCAGATGGAAACCACATCCTCTATATATTAGAGATTAAATTTCGGTGTTCGACTTTTGGCATTGATCGATTATCAGAAAGTTTACTAAAAAAGAGAGATTGTGACCGTATGTCAAAAATTTTCCCGTGATTTAAGATCATCAATTCAGATCCCGAAAATTCATTGTGTAAAAGAACACTTTCAAGAAGCGGAATGTATTGGCTATCACAATTATTAAAGAAAATACAGTAATCACACAATACACCAATTGAAAATATAAATACTTTAACAAAAACGAAACATGGAGCAGCTGTAAGGCACTGTCTTTTCTTCTTCAGCCACTTTGTGACCAAAAACAATTGACAAGAATTTCTGATATCATTACTCATAGCTTCATAAACTTTGAAATTAAATAATGGTACCTAAGCATATTATAACTGTCTTTTTGAACAGCAGCACATATTTCATCACTTACTGATATGTTACTCAAGTTCCAATACTACAGTTTATTATTTATGTAGGTAGTATCACTATGAGATAGAAAAGTAATTCGGGCATGTCGATGCTGAATAATTCAATTCTTCTTCTGATTCAATTCAGCTCAATCCGCTAAGAATCCGTGTCGTCAGATACAAAATAAAAGTAATGGAAATTGATAGAAGACTTTACATGATGATTTGAGGTTCTGAGACGGAATCGCTTATGCTCTTGTGTGGAAGAATGCGGGCACCATTGATGAAGATTTCATCTTTGACTTGGACGTCTTCTCCTAGGACACATACATTCTCCATTCTCACCCATCGCCCAATGGTACAACGCCAACCAACAATACATGAATCTATCCAAGAGTGAGAGTGGACGACTGTGTCTTTCATAATTGTGCTCCTCCGAATCCTCACTCCTTCTTCGAGCACCACACCAGGTCCAATAACTACATTTGGTCCAATCAAGCAGTTAGGACTTACGCGCGCCGTTGGGTCCTAAAATAGAAAATATCAGTTTGCCAGTATGAAGTCAAAACATGCTGAAATTCAAATAAAATGACAAACTTAATAACAGCTCAAAGACGCAATCATTTATCAGTAACAGGTAGCTAGGCCTTAGCATCTTTATTGAAATTTCTCAATATTCATTAGGTGTTGCTTTTAACACGCTGATGACAATGTCAATGGAATAATTAAAAATTGAGTTGCATCCTCAGTTGAAAATGGGGACCATTTCATCCAATATCAGAGATCATCAGTATGCATAGATCGCATCTCTCAACATCGACGCAGCTCCCTATTCAAACTAGCAGCCATACCCAGAACAGATGTGAGATACACAAATAGCATAATAAGTGAAATTACTTACGACGAGCCTTCATTACATACCAGTGGCGTAGCGTGCTTCAAAACTTCTCCGGGGCTAAAATCAGTATTGGCATAGCAGGCCTGTGATTAGCCTATGAGAGAAATTGAGGATTTTCCTTGAAAAATTTGAGGAATGGAAACGGAGCCTAATATGATAATTGCAAAAAAGCTACAAATTTTAGCATAGATTTTGGGCCAAACTTCAAGTCATGAAGGTCGAAGAAGCTTCAAGCCTCAGGGTTGACCACACCACACTCTACCACACTTTTTGAAGTTGTGTATATATCAAAGGGATACTGGCCTAGTCATAATCACTTCCCGCGCTGTTGCGAATTTAATTTGTTGACCTCAAGTACCATCTGCTTAGAACAGAGGATGTCAGATCAAGCTGCTGATATCGTCGCCAATTCAATTTTGCTTGTCAGATTTGTATACTTCAATTTTTTGAATGTAGGAAATATCCTAAATACAGGCATCTGGGGCTATTGTGACGATTAATTTTCACAGATTTTAGACAAATTTTGGGAGGAGAGTAACCCATAACTATAAAAAGATTAAACTCGCTGACAGAATGCATTGCGTGTGGCTTGAAAAAATTCAGTATTATGAAGAATACGCCACATTACACACTAATATACTGTATTAATATTACTTTTTACTGCATAAATTTTGGTGGCGCTTGTTTACCTACTAGCGCTTTGATCATATCGCTACAATCTACATTCTAATGAACATGAATTCTCTCAGACGACACAAAACAACTGTTAGGAACAGGCTTGCCAGCTAAGTCGTTGGTCTCATCTAGGCAAAGAGTGAAAGATTATCACCTCTATTCGCATGAAGTTCCGGTGAGATATTGACATCCGCATCTTGCAGTAGACCCAGGTTGAAAATCTACCAACCCAGTAATGTGGTTTGAATGTCTTCATTAATCTAAGTTCGCATACAACGATAAACGATGTGTGCATTACTTTCACACCAACCTGTGTTTAGATGTCTGTCTGAAAACCCTGGAAAACGTAGCTGCCGATATGGGATAGCACAGCCTCATAGGCTTCTAACTCCTACACACTAGTAGTGATCAGGAGGCATATAGACACTACATTTAGAGACCATCCGCTTTACCCCATCGGATGTGTTCATATTCAGCGGAAATATAATGGAAGAGAATGAGTAAAGCAAAAGCTTCAGTTGATAAGAGCATTGAAATCCAAGTGGGCTGGGCTACCTATACGTTATCACATAATGGATATAGAAGATCGATATCCTAAAGTTCTTTAAGAAGCACAGGCATGCATTTGGCAACCCTATAGTCGCAGAAACATATAAAGAAGGTTGTGACAAAGGTCAAGATAATCAATGAAAATAATTGAATGTGCATCTTATTGTTGGAATTCTAAGCAATATTATTAAGTTAGAAGTAAAAAATTGTAGTGTTCAAATATACAATTTCTGTAGGTTGATCGCAGTGTTTCACTCATTAAATACGTGAAAGTGTTGCGCTAGGGAGTTCGACAGACAACTTCAGACTTCTGTGCATAGGAAAATAAGCACGGACGAACCCAAACATCTGCAGCCCTGTAGCTTTCAGAAATGAAAAGGACATGAAATAAGAACACGTTATAAATCATAATTGTTCATGCTCAGCAGTCAGGATGTAGGATGTTATAGTCAGGATGTTATAGGATTCTATCTCCGCTTCTTGATTGGAAGTTTACATATCATCGCCATTCGACAAAAACAATACATTATCCTATATTTAGTCTGAAATGTGTCACATTTGAGGAATTTCTATTCGTTAAGCTATACTTGAGGAATTTTTGAGGATTTGAGGAGTAAAAATAATATTTGAGGAATTTGAGGAGTAATCACAGGCCTGGCATAGTTATACCTTATAGCATGCAGCATGTAAAGTACCCGGCTCTAATCTAGAAGTCATTTTGATCTTGATGTTTTCAAATAATGATGAAAGAAGTGAAGGTATGCACGTGTTAACTTAGCTACACGTTTGTCAGACTCAAACTGCGGTCAGACTCTCCGTGATGCGCCCGGCAGTGTGTGTGTGTGTGTGTTAAGTGTAACTCGTAAAGAATTGCCTGTCTCCGACCGGGTTGAATCACACAGATGGACTGCTTCTTTGTGGGTTGCATGCAGTGGCCGCGACTAGCTGAAAGGCGTCGCCGAGCTGCTCTGGCGCGCGCAAACGGCACATTGATAAATTGGCTGATTTATCGATGACATCAACGACCCATTGCTGATCATATGTGGCTCGTGTTAGATTTTGGCCAATCCGTGCAATCTCGGCGACACTCCGGCGACTGCCCCTGAGAGAGGAAGAATGAGACAGAAAACCATCTACAATTACACATCCATCCGTTGGAAAGATGAAATAAAGACTTAAAGATAGGCCTAAGATGTAGCGTATGGTCACCGGCGCACATTGTACATGATTAAAATACATGTCGGAGATATATCTAAAAAATACATTCGGAATGCCCCAATTGACGCTACGCCCCTGCTACATACTTATACATTACCGATATGTCGTCTGAGTTGGTGACGTGTGCCTGTAATAATCAACAAAATTTAATAATTAGTGGAGGAGTGGCGCGAGGCTATTGATCATGTACCACACAGTGTGGCCCAACGGGCTGCTAGATCTAAAAGCAGGTATCGCTGAATGGCTAGTGTAAGCGGCAATGATGCCTTTCGAGGGCGCGAAGACTGTTGTGAAGACTGACGCAGGTTTAACTGATTCCTCTCATGTCAGTGTTGGATTGAATCAAGGCTCCGTTCTCAGTCAATTATTTTTCGTGTTGGAATTGGACGCTACCTCAAGAGACAAAATCACTGCTTTGCCTTGGTATGTGCTGCATGCCGATGATATCACCATTATGACAGATAGTGAAGAATGTTAGTGAGAAATGATAACTGAATGGAAGCGCTGTCTTGCAGAGAAAGGATTGAAATTAACCCGTCCAGATCAAAAGTGCTCATCTCGTCATTGGGTGGTAAAGCAGACCGCCAACGTCAGGAGAGCGTGGAAATGCTCATGATAAGGTGGATGAGTGGTTCATAATAATAATTAAAAATCTATTGGTTCACGATGGAAATGTGCAACGGCTATGAATTGAAACTCGAACCCGATCCGACCACCTTCCACCTGAACACTAAACCGAACCGCAATTCTGAACCCGACCATTTTTTCATTGGTGTAATAATGTTTCATCATTAAGTCTTTGAAGTGTGAACATCACACCTTGTAAGATCATATTAATTTCGAAGTATCATAAATTCACAACCTGAAAATAAAACCCGAATAGTTCACTATCAACCCAAACCCGAAATAAATTCAAATTTGAGTCGGTTAGGGTTCGCACACCACTAGTTCACAAGAGCAAATCGACAGACGCAGCACAAAACGCGAAGTAAAATAATTGTACAATCACGTCGTACTAGAGTTATTGCTCGCTAGATGGATATAGATTACTCGATGGATGGAAGAAGAAAATGTCAGCCTTGATAAACATGAATGACTCTTTTACCACTGAGCTCAAAGAGAATGGTGTGAAACCATTTGACGTCAACGATCATCACGTTGGTGCTCTGCGATTCATAACATTGCGAGACATCCAGCTCTACGAAGTCGGAGAAAGAGGACGTTAAACGTGCTGTACAGGTATAAGTAGCAGGTAGCCGAAATTTTTTCTGCTCACGAAAGTTAAATTCGCTTCTGCGTATTTGCTTCCGTCTCCTATCCTCCTTTCGGCTGATTTCCCCGGTCTAAAGGACGAAACCGCTGTAGACTACAACAGTTGTTGTCACTGCGCTGTTCCATGCCACCATGTTGCTGGATAAGACCCTCTACCATGAAATCAGTTTATAATGATATTAGTTGCTAACATTTGCTTATTATGGAAGATTCTGAAAGGTGCATTTCAACAAATACCTTAAGTAGGTATATTGCATTAAAATATCAACAAACTGAAAGGCCGAAGAGAGGAAAGCAGATAATTATACCTTATCTTAATTTCTAAAGATATGTTTGTTCAAGGATGGCTCCAAACAGGTGATGTAAATTGCGAAGATATTCAAAAAGCAATCGTCAGAGGCCATGGACTGAAAACCTGTCAATATTTCAATGGCTACTACATTCTAATGCATGATCGTAAATTGATGATTGCCTTGTCTGGTTTTCGTTAGTGCTTAGTCACTTAACTTGTGTGAACGTTCTTCTGTATGTCTTGTACTACTCAGATGTCATTTTCTGTTACACCTTTTAATTGTGAATCGGAAACAATCCCAGATCTCCTGTCTGAGGACGTCGATCTTTTCAAGGACAATGAAGACGGACGTAATGGAGCTCTTGTTAAGACTCTCCCTGTACTTTACTATAAACAGCGTAGGGCGTAGAGGCGTCTGTCGCTCCTATCTCTGCTATAAAACCGAATTTTCCTCACTAATCTCGACATTAATTCAATTCCTCTGTAACTACTACAGTTCGGGATATAGCTTTTTCTTGTATTAGACTGCACGCCCAAATCTCCAAGGTATTTCCACACATCCGCTGTCTGGACGAACTGCTTTGCCGCTCATAATTTTGAGTGCTACATTGACCTCCTCGCTCGAAACTGGTCGCATAGCCTACTGTGTCAGTCGATATAGCTATCACTTCCCTATCGCTCTTCACATTCAGCAAGTTCGTGAAGCCTATCTCTTATTTTCAAAATTCGTCAAAATTCTGCTGCCCTCCCTCATCTTTAATACTCACTCTGCTTGATGGACGTTTTGGGAGTCGAGACTGTACGCTTTTGTTTTCCACTGCTCTTATTGCTTTCTTTTTACATTCTCCCTGCACCAGTCTGTCACACAGATTATTATAGGCTCCTGATTTTGCTTTAGCGACTGCGCTTTACCGGCGCTGTGGCCTTGTGGTAGAGTGCTCGCTCTGCGTCCGGGAGACCTTGGTTCAAACCTTGAGTCAAACCTATGACTTCAAATAGGTACGCTCTGCATTTTTGCTAAGTACTAGCAAAAGAGTAGGATAAATAACAACTCGGCCACATGGAAGAAAAGCTCCGTTCCTAATGTGCTTCCGAGTATAAACAAGGTTCATTTATTTTTTGCCTTTTAACTTCCTCAAAGTCTCGCGTTGACTATTCGCATTTGTTGAGGCACTTCACCGTTCTGCTCTTTCTTTTCTCTTTAAACCACCTCTGCACCTCTTGCTTCCTGCACCATGCATCTTTACCCTGTCTCTTGTTTCAAGATGACGCACCCACTGCTTTGTATGCAATGTGTAAAGAATAATATAAGACTGAGTATATCAAATACTTATTCTTAACACTTGAACGATCTAACAACGATCGAGCTAGGACTAAAAAATTAACAGGAGTGCACTTGAAAACCATGCTCGCTGTGACCAGAGATTACCTATGTATCGTATATGATTTTGATTGAACTTGCCATCATGGTCGTTCTTCACAGAGCCCATAAGCGTAAAGCGAGCTAGCTCAAAGTGGATTGTACCCTAGGGATTAAATTGCATTTGGCTGCATTGATGTGCTTTGAATCGTCCATCAAAAGTGTTGAATCGAATGATGGTCCAGCTGATCAGGTCGTAAGGAACCTTTGTTGAAACAGGTTTGAATTTTTCTGAATTCTAGTCATATTCAAAATGAATGGAATCCAATGATACTTACAATAATAACGTTGTTGAGGATTGTTGTGCCCGAGGAGAGAAGATTGGAACGTCTTTCAGATAAGGAATTGAGGAAAAGACACATCCCTGTCAGATAATCCTTCGGTTGCCCGACATCCATCCAGAAGCCTAGAACAGAAATTATGTAAAGGATAGACAGGATTAATTTGGTTAAAATATTACAATCAACAGGAACTTCTCAAACTGAAAATAATTTGAATTTGCCGAGTGAGACCTTCCAGTAGGAGTCATACATGAATATTAAATACAATTCAAAGAAAGAAACAAGAAATAAAGAACAAATAAAGAAACAGACCTCTCAGCATATTTTCTTGTTATATCTATAGCCATCAACTATTAACTATCAGCAATACTTAATACTCATATAAGAATAACTTACATTCTTATACTACTTATAAGAATAACTCAATACCTCACCACGACTGTCGCCTCTTGGAGAAGGATCTATATCTGCAGATAATGAACAAAAAATGCACAATATTTTCACATTTTTCTTGAGAACAAAACAGAATGATCGTAATAAATGTATTAGATAGCTATTGTTACATATAATCGCTTGTCGCAGCACATAATTTGCCTACACGGAAATAAAACATGTAGGCCATGAGAGGTGACCATCTGTTGTTCGGAAGTCCGGGTTACTACTCCGTACTTTCGACTTTGTGACCGAGCACTTAAAATTGACAATACAATCGACGCGCGGATTCTAGATAAGTTACTATATTTGGAATCTAAATATTTCGGATTTGTTTGTCCCAATTGGCCAACTCATGCATCCGACTGGAGCATACCATTGCGCATCGACAGTGCATGCATTCATCACTTTATCGGTACACAATAGCCGGATGAATTGTGGGTGACCTTAGAAAGACCTGATAGATACATTTCTTCAGTCAGATAAGTGCTTTGACCATTGATTCATTACTCATTCCTGTAATCTATAAATGAGTTAGGTTGGGCTTTAAACAGATCAGATTCATATAAAGCTGTGATTTCGCAATTCTGTTGAATAAAATTCTATTTGAAAAGGTGTTTGCAAAGTATATGCGGCGTGGCTCATAACCAATGAGGAAAACCAAAGAATTCATAGAAAACAAACAATATTGAAGATCTTTTGTCGATATATCGAGAAACTAGAAGTTTGCGTTCGTGACACGGACACGGTCGTGTTGAGCCGTGTCATTTGTCGTGTTCGTGTTTATACAACTTTAAGTCGCGTTTTATTTTCGTGCTGACAAGGATTCATTGGATATTTTTAGTTTGATATAATTTGATAACTTTGATCGTTGGCCAAGCCACGACGCGTATCAAACACCTGAAACGCGGACCCTCGGCGGTTATGGGCCGAGCGCGCTTCCCAGTAACGAAACAACCGCCAACTTCACAGCGAACGTGCATTTTCACCAGCGTGATTTATCACAAACATGAGAAGTGGTCTTCGTGGAACAGTGCTTGCTTAAGTGCTTGGCTTAGCGATCTTTCGGTCCAGAGGTCGAGCCCCGAGAGTGTCATTGGAAGTCGGCAGGAAGGGCATCCGGACTAAAAGCACTACAACGCTCCAGAAAAGTCTGACCATGTCAGCGCCGTGCAAGCCGCAAGTTTGGGGAACAGTACCGTTAAAAGCTTCATGAGAATGCTTCTCTGAATCCTTTACAATTTATCAAACAACTTCATGTTAGATAGGTTGTAGGTCTACAGCTCTCTGGCAGTAGTCACTGAACTTTTAATAAAATTCATATCATTTTGTGAATTCTTTAATCTATTGTGACCTACTCCATTCACTATCATTTTGTAGTGATTATTATGTTTTAAATGAATTTCGCATAAGATGAATTTCGTGACACTTATGTTAGACGTAGACGGTAGGACTTTTCGTGTTCGTGTCGTATTGAATGCAAATTTCCGCCGACTGCGGACTTAAGCTGGGAACACTAACTTAGAAGGAAACCTTGAACCATTTGATTCGTTGAGAGACGGGTGTGTGACTCTTTAAAATTATCATCGCTAGCTTGCTTTTAGAATTAGATGGCAACGAAATGAATGTCATAGCGATGTTAAGCAATGTTCTAATGGTACCTCTCCCGACTTCGCACGATCCCTAGAACACCCGCAAAATGCATTTGAAGAGAATTTTTTCATTGAAAATAATAGAGCATGAAAGCGTTAATATGATGATTTCACCCGCGACCTTTAGAATTTTGTTGGCTTTAAATCTGCTTCCAAAGGCATTGGCGGTCCCAGATTGTCTTGAAAGCACTGTTTACTGATGTATGTTATCAACGCTGATGTCCCCTATTTCTTTGAAGCTCTTCAAGGCTGAATAGTATGTGAAGTGTTAGACGGCAAACAGAGAAGAATAATTTCGATTCACTGACAGACCTCAATGTTAGTCGAGAATAAGCAGTGCTGGCTCCTTGTATTCGAAATAGTTTTCAAATTCAATGAACCGCACATGCACAGATCACAACTGAAATGCACCTTTATTTATAAGAACAGCATGTATCACAGTCTAGAGTAAAAAATCGACACTTTCTATGTTGACATATGTACACCCGTTTCACCCCACACTTTTTCAGTAGCATACCCATTCCACCCCATTTTCGAATTTTCAAAATTAACAGATAATAATGACGAATATAGATTAGCCTATTATCACATCATAATTAGGAATGTTTTAGCTTTTACAGGGATGCTTAAGTTAAGTCATGATGCTCTTTCCCTTGCTGCAATACGAAAGTTTACAATCGTTCAATTTTTTCAGCAACAAAAAAGAAATCGAAAGTTGGTTTCCATGGAAACAATGAAAGTTGTAAATGAAACCACTTTTATCGGGACTTCATGCTATTATCACAATATCATCATAATCCAAGCGATATACGGAAATATCAATCCGCTTGGTTTCCAGATAACTTTAGGTGACTTATACCCGTTTCACCCCACCCTACCCTATCCCAGAAATAATGAAAACATAATATATAATTTTTTTCAGTGGACAGAAAGCTCCGGAATTCGTTATATCTGGGTTTGTTGTTCACTGGTTTAGCTGCATAATTAGCTCCATTGTTATCCAGCTCCCCAGTGATGATCCAAATTGTATTAAGGAGTGTATTACTGATGAACACGAGCATTTTGTTGCCTGGTGCAGTAATAATGGATTGAAGGTGAATAATGGGAAATCTTGCTTCTTAATGAACACACGCCGAAAGATCACACTTCCACCAACTATGCCCCTGAAGCAACTTGACGCTATCAAAGTTCTAGGAGTGTATATAAATTCAGGGTTCAATTGGTCGACTCATGTTGATGCAATTACCAAGAAGGCCAACCAGCAATTTCATGCACTCAAGATTATTAACCGTTATGTGAGCCCGATTGAGCTACACGAAATCTATAACGCGGCCATTAGATCCTTGCTAGAATACTGCTGTCCTGTGTTTGTCAAGCTACCAGGAAAGCTATCGGCAAAACTTCAACGCATTGACAACCGCGCTCAACGAATCATCTTCGGGCAGAATCCTCGCACATGCGTCTGTGGTAAGGATAGCATTGAGTCAAGGAGAGCCTCCCAGGGACTAAACTCCTTCGCAGAATTGAGACGAATAAGTGCCACTTGCTTCACAATTTGATTCCAGATCGACTCCCCCGATGCAAACAATTTCGACTGCCAGCTAGCCGTACTCAAAAGTATAAAGACTCATTTTTTCCGCATGTTCTCTCCCTTTCGAACAATTTATGAAAACAATATGATTTTATTGCAACTTGCTTCATAACTTCTCACAAGTCTGTAATCTGTAATTTTTTGATTTTCATTTCTGAACAATAAACATATTCTATTCTACAATTGCCAGTATGTGCTGACGACATTATCTGCAATAGCACCCACTATTATCACCGACATTATCTGTTTGTAAAAAAAACATGAATCCTTCAATTGTCAGCGAAAAACTGATGAAGTTAAGATCTGTCCATCTTAAACTGTCAGAAAGAGTTGACTGTGTGCTAGCTTAACTAACATTGGCGATTTTCTAATTAGTAGTATATAGTGTGACATCCGGCGCGACGCTTCGCTTCGCTTTGCTTCGCTTCGCTTCGCTTGCGCCGGATGTCACACTTTTGCGGGGTTTTTTCAAAAATCAAAATTTCAAAAATTTAGGTAGACTTCAAATTTCACGTGGCCGAAGGCCGAAGGGCGAAAATTTAAGCGTTTTTAAAAATACCCAATTTTCAAATTTTTCAAAATCTCAAATTTGAGAATTACAATTTTCACCGCTTAAATCATGACCGTTCCAGGACACCGAAAATCATAAAAGTTAAGAATCTCAAATTTGTGATTATGACATTTTTCATTGCTCAAATCATGACCGTTCCAGGACACCGAAAATCATAAAAGTTGAGAATCTCAAATTTGAGAATTACAATTTTCACCCCCGCCAAAATCATGACCGTTCCAGGTCATGTAAAACCGGACACCGAAAATCATAAAAGTTGAGAATTTCAAATTCATGAATTTTATCCATTTTTCAGGTTTTTAAAATATATCATGTGACTAAAAATATTTGAAGGAATTGACATATTCTTAACAATAAGTTTAGGTACTTTTACAATTGTCATTCAATTGTAGAGAACATCTGCTTCTCGCATTTATGAATAAAATGCATTTCAGTGTAAGGAGCTGTGTCCTCCAACTCAAACATTTGAAAGGAAACAATGTATGAAAGAACAAACAGCTGCTACTACTCTGTGAAACAATGACATTTTAATTGTACGTTAGGCGAGTTGTTTTAATTCTTGTTAGTGCGTCAGCACACCCGTATGACGTTAAGATATCTGCCAGCTGTACTGTTTTCATTTATCTCTCTCGTCTGTCATTGTATCGTGTGCTCAGATTGTTGTGATATTATTTCAATCAACACTTATCATCTGCTTGCTCTCATCGTTCCGCTATCTTTAATTACGTTATTCTTATATTTTGAACATAGTGATTTGTACTAATTTATCCGTCAATCATGAGTCAAGCAGTCGTTGAACAACAAGCCAACATAGCAACGGTACTTCCAGAGTTCTTCAAAAATATTGCGGATTTGTTCATTCCATCGGAGAAACATTCTGAATACTTTTCGTATATAGACCAGCAAGTGAAGAAAGTGCCTCTACTCTTCAATCCTGACGCTATACGTTCTGCTCGAAAAGCATACAAAGAGCAACATAAAATCGCAGCCAGAGCAAAGAAGGAAGCAGCACTTCCCTTCAGAATCGAAACATTTACAAAACAGTTGAAGGAAAGTGTTGTTGAACGTCATACATTCATCGAATCAGTGGAATATTTTACAGAACCGGCGGGGGACATTTCAACGACAGTGAATTCTTTGAAACAACACTTGAAATACGAAAAACAAAGCCATCTTTTGAGTGTCACATGTAAAATTTTTATTGGAAAACACGCAAATCATATATTATCCTTGTGTGAGAATAATAAAGCAGATTTCACATATCTCTTAAAACATCACAATATTAACTATTCACGAACTGAATTGAGCTTCGCAATGAAGTTGGCAAAACTGGCAGATTTGTAGAGTCTCGCTTCCTATACGACTGTTAAAAACTAATCTTTCAATCTTGGAGCAGTGTCTTTCACAAGATGAGGGTTTTGGAATAATTGATTATTCAACCCTTCTGTTTTCAATCATTTTCATTATGTTGTTATATGACGTCATTTTTCTCTCATCCAATGAAACCTTGTCCTCGCGTGGACAGAAATCCCATTGTTTAGAAAACTTGTATCTGTCGGTTTTATATGCAATGTTATTTCCTGTTTTATATGCAATGTTATTTCCTCTTGCACATGTAAATACAATAGAGTGTTTCAACCAATGAAACCTTGTCCTCGCGTGGACAGAAATCCTATTGTTTAGAAAAATTGTATCTTATATGCAATGTTATTTCCTGTTTTAAATGCAATGTTATTTCATGTTTTCAATCATTTTCATTATGTTGTTATATGCAATGTTATTTCCTGTTTTAAATGCAATGTTATTTCCTGTTTTAAATGCAATGTTATTTCCTGTTTTAAATGCAATGTTATTTCCTGTTTTAAATGCAATGTTATTTCCTGTTTTCAATCATTTTCATTATGTTGTTATATGACGTCATTTTTCTCTCATCCAATGAAACCTTGTCCTCGCGTGGACAAATTTACATGTATTTCAATGTATCCAAATTGAATGTATGCAAAGTGGATGTAACCAAATTGAAATATCCATGTGTTGTTTTTAATTTCTCATTTACGGGAATATAATAGAAACATTGTATCTTCTATAAAAATGAGAAACATCAGAGACTTCCAAAAAATATACAGCAAACAAAACCACATTAAATTTCGATTTAAATGAGATTGCTAAGCAATTGGGAATAAAGAATTTTCACATATTGATGAGTAATGAATTACTATTGATAAAAGATGTGCGGAACACCAACTCTACTAATACGATGCAACAATGTAACGTTTAAATTTAGATTAAATTAAATCATTTCAAAATTGAATAAGTAGTAAAGAAAGACATCATTAGAGACCAGTTTTAAATCAATACCCCCCCAAGTAGTAAGGAAAGTCATCATTATAAAAATGTTTTAAATCAATACCCCCTTCTGACTAAGTAGTAAGGAAAGACATCATTAGAGACCAGTTTTAAATCAATACCCCCCCTGACTTCTAGGGGTCCCTTAAGAAATTTTTTTATTATAAAATGAGCAACATAAATGAGTTTTTGAAATTATATGGAACACAGACAACAACGAATTTCGATTTAAATAAGATTGCTAATCGATTAGGAATATGGAATTTTCACATATTGATGAGGGATGAATTACAATTCCTAAAAAATAGGCCAACAGGAACCTTCAGTTCCCGGAACAAAGTTCCATCAATAACTGTAAATTTCATAACAAATCTTCATACGTCAGATGAAAAAGGTGTACATTGGTCAGCAGGCGTTAAAAATCATCAGCAGAACTATTATTTTGACCGCCCGGAGGCTGAGAACTATTATTTTGATTCATACGGTTTGCCCCCTACAAATGAAGTAAAAGAATTACTTGGAACGGGAACATACAATACGTTTCAAATTCAAACACCAGGCACTACCTATTGTGGACAATTATGTTTATACGTTTTGTACAAATTACAAAAAGGAGTACCATTTCTAGATATTATGTTAGAGTTAAACAATCTATAACTCAAGCGAAGCTAGCTAAAGCGCCACCTAAAGGTTAAAGCTCTGTTTTCTGTAATTCATTTTGATAAAAACGGCCTCTGATATCCTCATTATCTAAATCTTTAATTTCATAAGTAATCGGATAACTTTGATTTATTTTGCAAACTTCAAATATTTCTTTAGTCCAATAACCAACAAAGCCTTTTTCAAATTTATTCTTATATTTAAATATTCTAACTCTATCAACAATTTTAAATTGCGGCTTAAGTTTCTGCAAATTCGGATTACTCTCATTCAAATTATTATTCTCGAATATTTTCTTTCGTACTAAATCAGGGTCGTCAGAAGCATTCTTTGGAGTTTCTTCAATACCAGAATGAACTTTATTATTGTACTCTTCCACAATTCCTGGTAATATCTTCAACCATTTCTGATTTCTTTGCTCAGTAAATTTCTTGAATAATTTATTTTTTAACGTCCGATTGAATCTTTCTATCACTACGGCCTTCCCAGCGTTTTCAGTTGAATAAACTGAGCCTTGGCGATGACTTTCGTCTGTTTCAAATAGTGGCTTTACATTTCTGTTATAAAATTCTGACCCTTTATCAACGAATAGCTTTTTTGGCTTTCTATTACTTTCTTTAAAGATTTCTTCAAACGCATATTTAACTGATAGACCACTTTTATTTTTTAAAGGCTTTACCCAAGCGTATCGTGTATATAAATCTATAACGGTCAATGCGTACTTAAACCCTCCTTCATTCGGCATATGAATAAGATCAGCACTCCAGATATCATCTTTATTAAATACTTTTACCTTCAATAGATATTTCGGCTTTCTGTATTCCTTGTGAATTTCGGACGCGTAGGTTCGAGCGTTGCTCTCAGACAGCTTTGCTGTCGTTTCATTTAAACCCTGACCGAGCAATATTTTAGCTTGTAAAGCTTTCTTAACAAACATTCTTTCAATTCTTTCTCTAAAGGAAGTATTCTGAATACTATCTAATTCTTGAATCATCTTCTTATCAGCTGCATGTCGAGAACTTAGATTATGATTTCGATAAGCTAAATCATGCCTGTAAGCTGCGGCATCTACTCTATTTATTGGTTCTTCACCTGGTTTCGGATTATTATTCTCATCTAGTCTTATATCTAATCGAGTTCCTGGACCAGTATATGAATGACCAGGAAGATGTTTTTTCGAATATTTACTCCAAATAAATCCAGGAAAGTTTTCTAATGTTTTTTGTATGTCACCTCCAATATGCTGACAGTTTGAGTTTTTATTTTTGTTTAATAGATAATTCAATAAATCTAAATTAGAAATTTTAAATTTAATTAAATTTTCGGAATTTTTAGAATTCATTTTAAAAGATAAAAAAAATTTAAAAGATAAAATAAAATAATTGTTTTACCTAATCGAACTTTGTTCAGAGGCTTTAGCCGATCGGACCAAAGGTCCTCAGGTTATTACCTTATCATACTAGGACTTAGATATATTCCAGAACCATCTTTAGTTTCTTTAATTTCAATTAAATCATCAACATTGTGGAGAATATTTTTGAGAACTCGTTTTCCTTCATCAACTAAATTTAATTTACTAATAAAATTATCTACTACTCCTTCACCCCTAGCAACTTTCTCTAACTCTCTGTTATGACGTTTTTGTTCTTCTAATGCTGCCTTCTCTGATTTATTTTTATTTACTGCTTGGACAATACCAGCTGTCCCACCTGCAACACTTCCTGCAGCTGCTATGCCACCTATTATTAGTGGAATTAATGGGAGAATCCCGCCATTCTTTTCTTCTTGTAATTGAATATTCTCTATCATTGGTTTACTTATGTAATACTTTTTTTTATTAATCGTAATAGTTTTAGGGGTATTTTTGTCAACAATATTACGTAATTTTAATTCAACAGTTTTATTATTATTACTTTTCGCTTGCGACATTTTTAATAAAAAAATTTTAAGTTAGGAAAAATTTTAAGTTAAGAATTTTTAATCTATTCTAGTTATTAAAATTTTAAGTTATCAAAAAAATTAAATTAATTAAACTACGAAGTCTTGGGCTTTAGCCTATCGGACCAAAGGTCCTCAGGTTACTAACCTATCCTAACCATCTTCGCATTAAGAACTTCAATAGAATATTTTGTATCTTCTAGCAATAAACCATAAGCCATCAATGAAGTTGTGGAATCTTTTTTTTCAATATTAATTGTTACATCACAACCATTTTTAATAATATCTTCAGATTGTGCACTTAAATCGAAACAGAAAATTGGATATAAATGTCTCCAATCTCCAGGAGTTAATTGTGGTTCAACTCCAAATTCTATACAAAGATTTCTATAAGAATCATATCCTTCCATAAATTGATTATTGGTATCATCGAATCTTAATGGATCAATTGGATATCGAGTTTGATTTAATGAAACTTGTAAACTTCGAATTGTATTAATATGAAAAATATTATTGTTCTTATCAAAACTTGGAGAATTATTTCTTTGAAATGTTAGTAATAAATATCTTGGAGTATTCGCAGTTCTAGTAAAATGCCAGTTAAATCTTTGCTCTGAAAAAGTTACTGAACTAGCAGTACGCTTTAGAAAATTTACTGGAATTGGTTTGTTAGTATTTAATCTTTTTGCAATAGCTGTTTCAATCTCTAAACTAGGAGTAATATGTTTAATCCACCATTCAAGTCTATCAATTTTTAAATATGCTTTTTTTCCAGTCTTACCAAAAAAGATTAATTCATTATTTGCTGTACGATGATTTATTAATTTAAATTTTAATTGATATGATATTTTGACATAATCTAAATAACCAAATAATGGAGACAATGACCAATTTACTGTTTGCTTACTTTTCTTGTTAAATTCACGACTTTCTTTATATGCAGTATTGTTTGTTTTATTTAAATGTTTTGCAATATTTTCTACATCTTTCGCAATTCCTGCGGCATCTGTTCCGGCGTGAGTTAAATCATCAATAATTATACCATCATTAGTATCAGGAAACCAACCTTCGACTTTATACTTTTTATTATTTTCACCAATTATTACAAATCTAAGCATTGTATCAATTACACCTGGGGAATCACTTATTGTTTCTATATTTTGAGTTGCAACATCTAAACGCATTTGTGTAAATAATCTTGGAAAAAAATTATTTTCTAGTGTAATATTATCGGTATCTGGTAATGGTGTTGTAAAATTAGCATCACTATATAAAGAATATTCACAGTGTAAAAATGAATCAGGTAAATATAAATAGCTCTGCTGATTATCAACTTCAAAAATTAAATCACCTCCAGTGTTTACTCTACTGGAAGATCCGGGATTCATAGCAATTCTTATATAGTCATTCTTTTTTTGATTATAACTGACGAACGGAGGATCGTCTAATCTAAATTTATTTTCGATAAGCGAAGACATTTTTATAAAAAATAATTTGACTTTTTGTTTTTCTCACAGATAGAAAAAAATTTTTACTAAAATATAATTTCAGAATTTTGCTAGACCATTACCTCTTATTTCTTCAATTGTTTTTTCATTATGTTTACTATCACCCTCTACAGCTATGTTAGCAATTTTGTTTTTTGTTTCATCTGAAAGTTTTTTTAATTTTTTTAGTTCTTCAGAATCATTCTTGAGTTTACGAATAGCTTCTAGTTGTTTTAATTCGTTTTGTGATTTAACAGCATTTGATATTGCACTAGCTGTACTACCTATAGCAGCTGCTCCTTTTGCAGCAGATGTAATCAAATCTTTATTATTTTTAATTAAGTTAACGATACTTCCAATACCAGAAAAGATGCCATCCCCTTCTTTTTGAACGGTTTCTCTATTATCATAATGGTAAACCGGATTCATACGTGGTTCATGAGCAATTTTTTGATTTGAAGCAAATTGTTTAAGATTGTGTTTATAAATTATAGGCATTTTTTAGGATTAAATTTGACTTTTTGGAAAAATATCTACGTTCGGCTAAATCCTCGAGGAGCTTCGCTCCGATAGGTTAGAAACCCAAGACTTCGTCGATCAAGATTTACGTTTGTGAATGGACAACAACTTCGAGATAACTTTATTAATTGACTGTTGCACTTTATCTATTGCGTCAAGCAGCGTGTGATGTACTTTAATTTCTTTTCTATTAACTTGCATTTTCTCCTGATTCATCTTCAACGCCGTTTTAAGTGCATTTAACTTAATTTTAAGAACATCTAATTGTCTTTTAACAGAATCTAACTGTTCTTTATTTTCTTTAGAGTTTTCTTGTAAATTTTTCTTTAATTCATTTTCTAAATTGATTTTCAGATTTTTCATTTTATCAACTTTTTCATTAAGTGAGTTTACTTCATTTATTATTCTATTCATCTTTTTCATTTGTTGAGTAATTTTAGAACTTAATTCATCAACACTTTTTTGGAATGTAGTTTGTAACTGCTTTAAATTTTTTTTAATTCTTTCAGGTAGTTTTTCTATTTCATCTTCTAATTGTTCTTTTAACATTTTTATCTGCTGTTTATTTTTAATGACTGCAGATTTTAACTTTATAGAAAGTAATATTAAAATTTTTGATTGTTCAGAAATCTTTTTAAAAAGTTTTGCTATATCTGCTTCTAGCTCTCTATCCTTTTTATCAAGTTTTAATAATTTTTCGTTTAATGATTTGTCATTAAGTTTTAGCAACTTTAATTCATTCATCAGTGGAACCAAAACATCGTTTATATATTTTTCCTTTAAATCATTGATTTGTGTATCAACATATTGTTTATTTGTTAACTCTGTATTTTGTTGTGGAAGAATAGAAAGATGCAATGGACCAGATAAAACGTCTCCAGTTTTCATAATATAATTTTCTATCTCTATTTCTAATTCACGATTATTCGGGATATATGCACCTCCACCAACATTTGGTAACATCATTTTTTAACAATAAAAAAATAAAATTTTTTCTAATAAAAATAAAAAATAAAATTTTTTCTAATAAAAATAAATAAAAATTTTTCTAATAAAAATAAAAAAATGGAAAATCCAAATTTAAAAAAATTATATTCGCCCGCATCATCCTGTTCTTCTTATTCGACGAGATCAACGGGATTTGAAAATAAATGTTTTGATAATAATAATAATCCATGTATAGATGTTAATATTTTATTTCAATTACAAGCCGAAATATTTAGAGAACAGACTAAAGGTTTACCTTCTATAGAAACTAATTATTGTTTATTTCCAGGTGATCCATTTATTAAATTTATGGATATAGTAAGTAAATATAATGATGTAGCTTATGTTGAATTAAATAAAGAAAATATGGTTATAATAGGTCATAATAATGTTTATGGATTTATTAGAGCAGTGTTACCAATTAGTAATACTGATTGGATGGAAACTAAAATTATTAATTATATCAATATTAAAGAATTAGTTAAAAAATTAAAATCTTTTTTGAAAGAAAAAATTAGATTATTTGTTGACGATCAAAATCAATATAACATTCACATAGAGAGTAAAAAACATAATGAAGAATTATTATGTCAAGTTTATTATAGAGATACAATTTATAAACAAGAAACATTAGAAATGCCGCAAAGATATGATGATGATACGTATATAGGATTATATTCAAACTTAAATATTAATTTATTAAAATCTTATATAAATGGTTTAGCTCAACAAGAGAAAATTTATATGTGGTCAACACCTTATACTATTAACAATGACCATAATCATAATCATAATAAACGAACCGAAGATTCTAGGGCTTTGCCCGATCTTAAAGAATCTTATGATAATAATGATGATTCTGTAACATCTGAAAAAGGTGTAAATGGTAAAAAAGATTATAAAAATATTAGTAATTATAAAAATTTATCTAAATTTCATTTTCTTACAATTGAAAATAATAATGATGGTATAGTTGAAGATACTGTTAGACAACTATGTGTCGGGTCTACAATTTTAAATTAAAATCAATTTAAAATTTTATCATCTTTAACAAAAACTAAAAGTGATTCAGATTATGGTGGTGTTATTAAATTTTCCAAAAGAGATCAAAGACCAATATTTTTCTCTATTATATTATTATCAGATAAAAGATGTAATTTAGAATTAGATATTCCAATAAGAGAATGGTATCCTATCATGGAAGGGCATCCAATCCCAAAAAGTGTAATTTATGATGATGAAGAAACAATTTATGATGATGATGAAGAATCAATTGATGATGATGATGAAGAATCAATAGTTAGTGAAAAAAAATTTAAATTATCTTTTGATAAAACATTATATGATGAAACTTAATATGATAAAACTTAATAGAAAATACCAAAATATTCGATAAATATATTTTCATATGTAATAAAATTTTTAGATGTAATAAAATTTTTAGATGTAATAAATTTTTAGATGTTATAAATTTTTTAGATGTTATAAAATTTTTAGATGTAATAAATTTTTTAGATGTTATAAAATTTTTAGATGTTATAAAATTTTTAGATGTAATAAAAAAATTATTATTCCCACGTGTCATCATCATCACTTAAATTACTCTCACAGATGATTGTTTGAAATATTTCAGCTTGAATATCTTCTCCGTTATAAGGTAACATAATTTCATTTTCATCAGGTGCTTGACGTTTAAGAATATTTATTTGACAAGAAAATTTTTTTTCTTCAGTATTATTATTTTTATCAGGAATACTAATTCCAGTTTCTAAAGATCTTTTCCATGGTTTATTAACTGTAGTCGATAATGTTTTCCCCGAATATAATTTTAGAAAATCTTCTACTTTTACTTTATCTTGTGAATATCCTTTGAATGTTTTCTTTTCACTAAGTCTCCCTTGCTCATCTACAGTAATACAGTATTTTACTTTAGGTGCAATAAACATTGCAAAAATAATTCCACCATTTCCATAATCATTTTTCCCTTGACACAATTCTCCTCCAACATATCCAGCAGCGTCTAATTTATTAAAGAGCTCATTGGAAATATATATTGAATCAGTATCTGTATAATGAATGTATTTTTCTTTGAAACCATTAATTTCTAAAATAAAGTTATTCATGATTCTTCTAGAGTGAGAAAGAATGAAAGAACCTAAGTGTGATGGCATGAATGACGTCTTCCCATCTTTTACAATATTAGTTTTGAGAAATTCATCATCTTCCATTTCTACTTTCGCTAAATATTGTTCATCATTTAATTTTTCATAATCTTTTACTTCTTGAGTGAAATTTTTTCTCAATGTATTCTCATTCCATAAATGATATTTAGTGGTTATATCTTTTTGCACAGTTTTGCCATATAGCGAATTCATCAATAATTTAATTAACTCATCACCTACAGTATTTCCTTCCGTTTTATATCTTTTTCTCAAATTAAAAAGTTTTTCAATATAATTTCGAAATGGTGAAACTTGATATTTTTTTTGTTGTTTTTTTTGTAAGATTTTTCCCCCACATCTAACAATTTCTTGTATGTCTACAGAAGTTAATACATCATAACATATACCATTTCTAAACCTGATTACTTTTACATGAGAATTATTATTTTGGTTTTTAACTTTATCTTTTATAGGAACTGGTTGGAAAAACATATCATTCGGATATTGAAACACAACAGAGAATATTCCAGTTTTAGGTCTAAATGTTTGAGTATTAAATTTATATACTATTTCCCGCTCTTCTTCTTGACGAAATTTTCTAGCTGATTCAGCTTTAGGGTATTCTGAATTTTCATCATACATAGCTGATGGATATAAAGATGTTGCATCAAAAGCCATTAGAAATTCATTTTTTTGTTCAAGTAGTTGATTTGAAATTTTCTTACAAATTTCAGTTTTATCTCCTAAATCTCGATACTGTTTCATCATCATCATCATCATCATTTATTTTCGTCAGCATTTTTCCCTCTTGCGAGGGGTTACTGACGTTCGCACCACGCTGACACGCCATTCCTCCATCTCGCTCGATCACTTGCATCTTCTGCTTTCAGACCAGCTCTTTTGCACTCCCTCAGCGCCATGCTCTTCCACGTGGTTGGTCTTCCTCTTTCTCGTCTTCCCTCCTTCTCAAAGGTCCATGCTTTCTTAAGTGGATGTGTATCATCTCTTCTCAGGATGTGACCCATCCATCTTAAGCTACTCCTTTTCACCACCTCAACAACCGTCTCCGTCAAACCCAAATGCTTCATTAATTCGTCAGTGCTCTTTCTGTCAGCAAGTTTTACTCCGCACATTTTTCTTATCATGGCTCGCTCTGTTCTTCGGAGGACACCCTCTTCCGCAGATCTTATATTCCATGTCTCTGAGCCGTAGGTCATGACTGGCCGGATACATACTTTATAAATTCTTCCTTTTAGTCTGTTAGTAAAGCGTCTTCCACATAGTACTGATGAGAGCTGATTAAACTTCATCCAACCAAGACGGCATCTTCTGTCAATTGCTATCTCGCATCCACCACCACTGTTGATTGTGTCACCGAGATAACAAAAGCGTTCCACCTTCTCAATACCCTTCATATACTCTTCATTCGTGCTGTTCATCTCACTTTCCCCGTCACTTCGCTGACACGACTTACAGACAAATCCATCTCCTTTGGTCTTCGTGAATCTCTTTACGCCTGCGCACCTGGCATGTACCCACTTTCGACATGAATTACATCGTGCAGAATTTCTCATTACACGCTTGCGGCACACTCCACACGGATCTTGCTTGGCCTCATCAATTACTTTTTGACCACCACTCGCTCTCATCACCTTCGTTTTCTTGATGTTTACTTTCAGACCTTTGTTTTCGAACACTTTCTTCCAGTCATTGAATGCAATTTTCAAACTCTCCATAGAATCCGACATTAACACCAGATCATCAGCGTACAATATATTCCATAGCGCCTCCTTTCGAGCAGATTCAGATAAGACATCCAGAACAGTGGCGAAGAGCAGCGGTGAAAGAACAGAACCTTGATGAACTCCTACTCCAACGCTAAAGCTGTCCGACAAACTCGAACTTCTGCCAAACTTGATTTTCGTCACTGGATGCTCGTACAATTTCATAACGGCTTGGACTAGATATTCCGGCACTAGGCGTTTTCTGAGTGCCCAAGCGATCACTGGTCGAGGAACCCTGTCAAAAGCCTTCTCAAGATCAACAAAGCACATGTAAAGATCCTTTTTCTTCTCGATGTAGCATTCTTGCATTCTTCTGGCGATAAAAATGGCATCAATCGCTCCTCTCCCAGGCATGAATCCAAACTGTATGTCGCTGATGTCAATGATGCTTCGAAGCTTTCGTTCAAGCACACGTTCGACAACCTTCATACCATGTTCTAACAATTTTATACCCCGATACGAACCACATTCCATTCTGCTACCTCTGCCTTTGTAAATCGGTACTAGGGTGCTCTCCCTCCAATCTTTCGGTATGCTGGCTCCTTGCAAGATTTCATTTGTAATCTGGTGCATCACTTCCAAACCGTGGGAAGAAGCAACTAGGTGTTCCTTCACAACAGCGGTAGGGCCTCCAGATTTGCCATTCTTCATACTCCTCAATGCTTTTCCGATCTCCTCTTTTTCAACCTTGAAAATTGGTCCTTCAACTACATCTGCTTCCACCATGCCATCCCAACTGTTCTCTTGGTGCTATTAAATCTATTAAATTACTTCCCGGGGACAAAGTCCCACCAGCGTAGCGACCAAGGGACAAAGTCCCCCCAGCGCAGCGACCAGGTAAATACTGTTTTAATATTGGTAACAAGATGCTACAAAATGGCGATATGTATTTTCTTATATTTGCTGAAACTCTTCCACCTTTAACAGATTTTCTAATATAATTTCTAGCCCATAAATCTATATGAGAATGAATATTTATATTGTCATTTTGTACGCTTTTCATCCAACCGTTAAATGTTAAAGCAGAGGATGTTAAATTAGTAGTTATATCTTCACCAACTAAATCTCGCATAACATTATTATATTTGTAGATACAAAAAGCTAAAGAAAGAATATCGTTAACTAAATATGGTCTCCATTCAATTTCTTTTTCTTTATAATTTTCATGTGTTATGTCTCCAATTTCATAATTTAATTTGCACACATTCGTAGGAATTTTAAAATTCTCACACCATTTAGAAAGACTTGTTTTTACATGTTGATAACTACATTTCATTATAATAGTTTGAAGTGCTAATTTACCTGAAGGTGAATCTTTTTTCATATTGTTTTTAAATCTAAGAGATTTTTGAATATATCTACTAACACATTCAGTTGTATAAGGATTTTGTAATGAAGCAGTCAATATTCCTCTTGAAGTTTTAAGAGGCGGTTTAGATAATTTAAAATTAGCTTTTATCGGAAAATAGGAATCAAAACCTGATGAATTGTGAGCTATTAAAGTTACTCTAGAATAATTAAATTTTCCAAGAGTTTTAAAAAATTGATGGATCGGACATACGTCCTCTGGGTTTCCCCCGATCGAACATTCATCATCCTCAGTTCTCGTAAATATTTTCACACAATTTTGAAGTTTATTAAATTCTAATTCAGTTAAATTATTATACTCATTAATCTGTTTTTCAAGTTTTTTAATTTCATCTTCATCTTTTGATCGTTTAATTTTAATCATATCACTTAACAAACGTGTTTCTAATTCTTTCAATCTTTGTTTCGGTAAACAACATATAAATTTATTAAAATTAATAGCTCCTACAGCATCAGGAATAGGATGAGCTGTTGAACAGTTAGGATCAGGAAAAGTTTCGAGATCTCAAATATATGTTGAACCATAGTCAATTTCTTTCTTTGTTATGATTTTATATGGACGCGTTGTTAGATTTTCATCAATAACTGTTTTATATATGGGTTTGAAATTATTTTCAATTTCTCTAATAGCTTTTAATTTATGAGATTTATTAATTAAACATTAGTGACCAATTGTTGAACCTGCGTGAAAATAATTGTAATAAACATAATTATGAAACGTTTCAATTCCTCTAGGATTTAAATGACGATTGGCAGGACTATAATATTGAACACATTCTCCAAAATATTTATTGAATTGAGAAAATTTGCAGTTTGACATTACTCCTGTTCTAGATGTGGCTTTCTCTTTATATAAAAAATTATTAAACATTTCTTTCATCATTTCTCCTTGTTCTTCATTAAAACCTCGTAAAACATTATAACATTTAATAAAACAAAAATCTTCAGAAGGAATATAACAATATTCACCGAAATATTCTTTGATTCTATATTTCATATTAATCCCTGCCCCTCTATGCGATCTTTGTACTAACTTCATTCCAAAATCTTCATATTTAATATTACCTGTAAAAATCCATTCGTTAGCATCGGATTTCTCATCCAGATTCGAAAACCATGTTTCAAATGATTTTTTATTATAGAAGGTTACGTAAAAATTTTGAATTATATTTTCCTGATCTTTAATAACTTTTCCAAGTAAATTAATAATTTTACCATTTGCTAAAAGTTTCCGCATATCATTTACTACATTAATAAAAGATACATTTTCATATTTAATTTCATTTGGATTAAATAAATTACATAAATCATCACCAAGTTCATCCTTAATTCTATCATCAAAAAAGATATCAGTAATAGGAGTTTCAAATATTTCTTTTGTTCCACTTTTCTGTTTTTTAGTATTACGTCTAATACTACGACTAGTACGTTTCTGTTTTTTAATACGTTTACTACGTTTACTATGTTTAATTTGTGCATCAAACTCAGCAGTTTGTTTCTTGATTAATTCATCAATCCTAGACGTTTGTCCGAGAGACATTTCACGATTCATATTTTTTAAAAGAAAAAATGAATTTTTACATAGAACCTCGGTTCCGTTTTTGCATATACACAGGAATATGTAATTGATGTAATGTTTCTAATTCATGTGCTGTTAAATGTTCTTTCTTAACCAACCACCATAAATTATTATACGCCAAAAATACTCGGAAACTTCTTAAACAAAGTGGAAAGTCTTTTGTTTTAACACACGGTTTAATACCATGTTTTGTTTTATAATCTGTAACGAGCGCTACGTATTTATGATGATAATAAAATCTAACTTCTTTCTTCGAATTTACAGGATTTGTAGGATGACGATAATCTTTTAAAACTGGTACATGCTCTATCTTATAATCATTCAACATATTTTTTTTATTTTTATTAACAAAAAATTTATAAGAAAAAATTATTCGGTCACTCCGTTCGATCACTCCGTTCGATCACTCCGCGAAAATATTTTCTATAACTCTTTCATGAATTTTTTTATCAATATTAATTGTGATAAATCCATAATCTTTTGACCAAGCATTGTTACACGATTGTTTAAATTCATCTTTGTTTCTTACGCATAAATCTCTTAACAAATCACTTAAGTTTCTTGCATTTATTTCAAATAGTATAAATATATTTGCATTCTTTCTAATAACACTTCCGTCTAATGAATACATACTTTGTGTTAAATAAAATACACTACAGTTATTATGTCTACCTCTTGTGAAATAATTTCTCTGAACTGACTGATTTCTATCATTAACACAATCATCAAAAATTACACAATGTTTCATTGTTTTATCTAGTTTACTAGGATCTTGCATATTACCACTATCATCTATTAATTGTATCTTTATATGGTTATTTTTATTAGATTCCACTAACTGATTATTTTTTGCTGCTTCTTCACACCACGAACTTATTTCTTCTTCATCTTCAGATTTTTCATATTCTTTGAATAATGAAGCAATTGCTGTTTTTTAAGATTATTTTCAAATCCATATTTTAAAAATTGATAGACGGGTTGTGCTGCCGTTGTTGTATAAATTATAAGATTGTTATAATCCAAAAAATTTGGAGTCGTTAAAATTTTAAATAATAGATACGTTTTTCCACAACCTGATCTTCCGCAAATAACTGACAAAACTTTATTAGATAAATTTGGATGATGATTAAATTTAAGTTTCTTTTTATTTAATGGGGGTAGTTCACTCATTTTTTAATAAAAAAATTTATTTTTATTTATTTTTATTTTTTGTTTCTAAAGAAGAAGAAAATTAAACTTCTCTAGCTTCGCGTGGGAGTTTATACCTCCCGAACCAAAAGATCTATCATAATCTCTTCACCTCCAAAATTTATTTCTTGTCCTTTCTCATCAGTGATTCTAATGCCAATGTTGTTAATAGTTTTTCTTGTAATAGGGAAATATATTAATGTTTGTGGAATTACATTTAATCTATAACCAATGGGTACAGTAAAAGCTGGAAAACTGAATATTAAATTTGATAATTTACCATTTATATATCCTCCTTCAATAATGTCACAATGTACAACAATTGAATTTATTTCAGTTATTTTTGGAATCTTCTCACCTAAATGATAACCTTGACTATAGGTTTGTTTATTAAATCCTAATAGCTTTGACAATGATCTATCATGATTAAAATCAACTTGATGATTTTCGTCTAAAGTAAGAGAAAATTTATTAACTGCCGGTTCAACTGCAAAATGTAATTGTTTCTTATCTTTAAATGGTATACCTAAATGTCTCTTAATTTCATTTGATATTGTTTCAACTTCGTAAGAACCAGGAAGAAAAGTTAGTATTTTCCATGTTTTACCTTTATCAGTAGAATATCTAAATTGATCATTCACATCTTTGATAACGTTTTGAATAGTGTTAAATGTAGAGAAACTAGTCAATGCAATTTGATAATTTTTATTTTGTTCCAAATGTAGAATGGGTTCTAAATTACAAGTGTGTGATGAAGTAGTTGTTATAATTTTTAATGTCGTACTAAATTTTGATGAACCCAAAATCTCTGTTAGATTTTCTAAATGATTATTAATTTTGTCTAAATCTGCTGAACACATTTTTAAACTTAAAAAATTAAATAAATATTTTTTTATGAAATATTTTTTTTATAAAAAATTAAAAACAACAACATATTTCAGCTACGGGCGAAGCCCTGGAGGACATCAGAGATGTCCGGTTATACTTTTATAATCCTCTTCATTTAGAATCTTCTTTTCTAACAGTCTTTTCAATATAGCATGAATTTCATTGAAACTAGAATTATGTCCTTCTTTTATTGCAGATATCAGTTCTTGTGGATCATCTGGTAAAAATACAGTTGTTTCAGTTTTCTGTTTTTCAGATAAACCTTTCCCTACTTTAACTCCCGTTGATAATAAATTTTCTAATTGTTTATAACGTCTAAGAGATTTTACTGCACCAACTCTGTCTAACATAGCTTTATATTTTATGAGATCTTCTACAGCATAATTATTTAAATCTGCTCCTCTTAAAAGATTAACAAAATTTCTATCTAAATTAAAAGGAGATTTATCTGGTGAAAAAATTATACCTCGAAAAGGTTGTGGAAATATTTCTTTTTGTCCGAGATAAAATCTAGGTATTGTTTTTCCATCTATAAATGAAATAGAATGTTCAAATTGCATAGATTTTGGTAATTTCTTATTAATGTTTGATTCTAGTAATCCATAGTCATCTAATATAGTTTTGTGCTCTGGATCTGTTATATCAATTTGTTTATCATTATTTGTACTTTCTTTTTCAAGAGTTTTAAATGGTTTCATAGTTTTCTCAAAATCAGTTTTTACTTGCTCGGTTTGCTGCATTTTTTCAAACATATCAGATTGAATACCAGCTTTTATCATTCTATGCTGAAGATGATTTTCTTTCATAATATTTCTTTGTTTTATTAACTCTTCTAATTGTTTTATTCTTTTAAAATTATCAGCTCTAATTTTATCCATTTTTAAAATATAATATTTGAATTTTGTGGTAACATTGGAATACAGCAAAAACATTTTACTGAACAAATTATTTTTTTATTGCTTTGTTGTCTGACATCTTTTCGTTTAAAGTTTTCTCGTTTTAAGTTTTGTTTAATAAAGTTTTGCTTAAATTTTCGCTTAAAGTTTTTAGCTCTTCTAAAAAAATTTGTCATTTTCTTCATTAGAAATTTTAGCATCACTAGAAATTTTGCCATCCTTTTTATTTTTATCATCAACTTTTTCTGTCTGTGATTGAAATGATATTTGATTTACTTCATTAGCTATTTGATCAAATTTTTCAATCTCATCTAACGTAATAACATTATCATCACATACTCTTTGAAAGTAGTAATGTAGTTTATCATAGACTTCTTTAATATGTAAATGCTTAGTTTTTAATGATTTTCGTTTCTTAGTTATTAAAGATTTATCTAACATTGTAACAAGTGAAGTTGCAAAAACACCCGTACCTGTTAAAGCTGTAGCAACTACTGGAATTACTAAAACACCTGAAGATATAACAATTGTTAAAGCACCTAAACTTATTGTTAAGAATATGCCAATTCCTTGTGTTACATTCTTAACTTTAGTCCATCTCTTTCTTAATTTTTTATAATGCTCTAATCTTAATAATAATTGAGATTCCTTATCTTTCATATACCTAACTCTATCTTTGTGTTTTTCTTTATTCATTTTTTCAATGTTAATCTTTTCAATGTCCATTAAAGTAGAACTACGTTCATATGATAATGAAGGATATATTCTTGCAGTTTCATCCATTTCTGAAGTTCCTTCCACTTTTGTTTCTTCCATTTTTAAAGAAATATTTTTAGTCACATGATATATTTTAAAAACCTGAAAAATGGATTTAAAAGACGTTTTTAAAAATACTAATTTTCGGTGTCCTGGAACGGTCATGATTTAAGCGGTGAAAATTGCAATTCTCAAATTTGAGATTTTGAAAAATTTGAAAATTGGGTATTTTTAAAAACGCTTAAATTTTCGCCCTTCGGCCTTCGGCCACGTGAAATTTGAAGTCTACCTAAATTTTTGAAATTTTTGAAATTTTGATTTTTGAAAAAACCCCGCAAAAGTGTGACATCCGGCGCAAGCGAAGCGAAGCAAAGCGTCGCGCCGGATGTCACACTATATACTACTCTAATTAGCTAATAAGCATTGAGGAGTAACAGTGGAACTGAAGATTGCAAAAAATGAATATCAAATGCTGTCAAATCTCTTATCACTTACAGATAATAATTCAGCAAAAGAACATCCTTATTGAAAAAATGAATAAGGTTTCTTTTAAAACCAAAATAGAATGGATTTAGGCACTTATACACTCGCTCTATGCGAGATATTATTTAATTCTAATGAGTGCGTTCTTCGGGATTTAATGTTATATAAAAATGGTGAACATAATATAAGACGCAATAAGGAATCAAAAATTGCCACAATATATGTGGGAGTTCATCATAGAAGTTATCATTATGATACAGTAACATTCTTAAAACAGAAAAATTTAAGAAGCTAATTTCTTAGAAAAGCACAAATGCAACATGAACTTATTTAGGCTGTTTTGGATGTTTTCAATCTCTGAATTGAGGCAATAAGTGCACAGCTGCTGTACTGCTGCAGTACCCTGAATGGTGAGTGGTGCATGCGCATTGAAGATTTCTGGCGTAGTTTTGTCATTGCTCATGCAAGCAAGAACAATGTCTTTTTGTAAATCTGCCGTCGCTATATTCCTCTCTCTATGTACCTTGTATCTTAGGGAACACCCACTGAACACATAAATTCATGCCCAAATAAAAAATGTGTACCGCTTTCAAATCTGTTTGTAGTAAGTTAACTCTAATTGCCATTGTTTTTTTCAAGAAAATAGTTTTTTCATGGCTACAAACACAATAAAATGACTTTTCAATTCCGTATGTTACATAAATTGCCGAAACATTGTCCACATCCTTCCACATGTGACACATCTATCAACACGTGACAGTTCGGCAAAATATTAACTTCCTTCTCTAACTCCTTAAAGATTAATGCCCTAGATTGACTGTTGAGGAGCTAAGAGCGAATATCTCCGACCGTTCAATTGAGGACCTCAGCTGTTATGAGCACATAAATACGTTTTTATGGAAGTGAAGATGTCACATATGTAGTCAGAGCATCAATGTGCATTTTTTGAAAATAACGTGTGTCCGTAAAGTCTGGAAAATTTTAAATTCAAATATCTTCAAAAGTGAAAGAAGTGGAGCAAAACATTTACTCACACGTTTTAAGTCATTAAGACAATATTATGAAAATACCATTACTTAATGTCTATCTTGCTTTATAAATTATAGAGATCATTTTAAAAAACAAACTATATAATCCAATTTGAAAGACTTTATTCAAAACTACAGCTGCCAACTTCTCTCAAATAATCAAGTCTAATATGGATATTGGACACTCCAGCTGACAATGCTTGCGGCGTAACACCTTCACACACTTCTATAATTCTTCTCTTCAAATCAGCCTTCAAAAACAGGTGAGTGAACATTATTCTTAAGCCAAGCCAAGCATGTCTTAGTGAAACTGTCTCAGCCAAAAATTTTGGTCTTTCGAAACCTTTAGCGTTTGATCGCAGCGTCATGTGACGTCATACGTTACTGCGAAACTTCCTCATTTATCTAGCTGCTAGTGTATATCAGTCATGTTATTGTCTTCTTGCTCTTGAAGCATTCGCCACACTGGTATTAGGTCATGGAACTCAGCACGAAATTAGAGCTGCTAGAATGTTACATTTTGTGTGACAAGAGTTCCACAGCTGCTCTTTGCGAATTCAAACGCAGGCACAATATGATCCGAGACCCATTATCTGCTGCGACTGTGCTCAAATTAATGACTAAACTTTATGGAACGGGCAGTCTGCATGATAATCCATGTTCCGGTCGTCCTAGACTAAGTGAAGAGGATGTGGCCTCTGTGCAAGAGGCCATCGCTTCTGCAGATGGACAAACTTCCATTCGTCGTGTTATAATGGAGAATGAAAATCCCTCAACTGAAACAACGACGTGCATTTAATCGAACAATTTTCATGCAAGATGGAGCTCCTCCACATTTTGCTACCAAAGTTTGGCAATTTTGATGCAACAATTTGAACATCGACTAATCAGCCGAGGCTGTGATGTACCGTGGCCCGTACGCAGTCCAGACCTCAGTCCTCTTGATTACTGGTTTTGGGCTTGGCTCAAGAGTAAAGTTTTCACATTTCATTCACCTGTTCAATCAAAGGAGAATCCGAAGAAGAGAATTATAGAAGTGTGTGAAGAGGTGTGAAGGTGTCACGCCGCAAGAATTGCGTATTGGGAAGCATAGCTGGAGTGTCCAATATCCATATTAGACTTGATTATTTGAGAGAAGTTGGCAGTTGTAGTTTTGAATAAAGTCTTTTAAATTGGATTATATAGTTTGTTTTTTAAAATGATCTCTATAATTTATAAAGCAAGATAGACATTAAGTAATGGTATTTTCATAATATTGTCTTAATGACTTAAAACGTGTGAGTAAATGTTTTGCTACACTTCTTTCACTTTTGAAAATACTCGAATTTGAATTTAAATTTTTTCCAGACTTTACGGACACATGGTATTTATGACAAATTAAGTTTGAAAGAGGATGCGAATGAGAGTGACACGTTTTCAACGCGACACAAATAGTTGTAGAGCTAGCGAGTGTCAATTAACATAGTCATCATGCAGAAAATGAAAATCGCAATAGAATACATTCCTTGTCATGCAAATCTCCATGGATTTAAGGACAAAACACTTTGAAAAACATTTCGGTTAAGTATCAGTTTAAGGCAACACTTGATGTTATATAAGTTAATTAACTTTAGTTCACTTATATGCAGTGATACATTCCAACTACTATCTGTGGCCATGATTGTCAGGCTGATAAGTTTGAATAAATTAAAATTAATCCATGATAACATCAAATAACACCGGCTCCATCCTAAAAGTAAGATTTTTGACCAAAATAATTGAAAATCATCGTCGAAATGAATGATAATTTCATAATACGTCAATGCGCTCAAGATCCCCATATTCATAATCTTGAGAGGCCGATGAGGTGACATAAGTTCCGATACAATCCTTCATTTGTACTTATTTGAAGACTAACACACATTAAAGGATTAATCCTTTAATGTGTGTTAGTTCTAATTTAATAATTATGAAATTAGAATTCAATTCTACAAATAATTACATATCTGCCTTTCCTGAGAGCTTCATATCCCTACGAAATCACAATAGTTAATTTCCTCTGCAACACATTGATAAACTTCAAAAGTGAAACTCCCCTAAATGTTGCCAACATATGGTGTACTTGTATATTCAACATGCTTCTCAAATAGAAAGTAGGAAATCGATTTTCGGAATACATTTCTATGAATACAGTAGTTTCCACAAGTTGCTTTCCTTCGACAGCGATATTGATCTTGGATAAAGCTAAACTGACACAGGGCCTCCTTCACTCTAGTACCATCACACTTTAAACTCAAAAACAAAAATTCGCGCTTATGCATGGGTACACATTAAGAAACTTTGCAGAATGCAGAAAATATCCAGACGAGAAACATTAACTTAATTCACGGTCTCCGAGACACAATGGCACAATACTTGGCCTTGTGACCGTTGCTGTGGCTTGTTGTCGAGTGTTGTTCCCTGTGCTTACGGGAGATTCCAAGCTCAAACCTTGGTCGGATCAAACCTACGACTTTTAGAATAAGCAAAAACTGCACAAAATATTAAGAGTGATAAAAAAACTCGGCCACATGGGAGAAATGTGTTCTCCCAATGTGCTTCCGAGTATAAACAATGACTAAACATTCATTTTTATCTTTTGGTCGAGCGCCGAGTGTCGTTTTAGAATAAAGTTGGAAAGTAATAATATAACGCACTGCGTAGACTTCAATATGTATAATCAATCTGCACAATGTCAGCATGGCAATCCTACCTTGCAGATCCATACAGTAGAGTTCACCATCGTTCACCATAGCTGGAAACACTTCCTTTTCGATGGAAGTCGGTTTTATTTCAATTCTATCAATCGTACTCCGATTGAGAAGATACATTCCTGCATTGATTTTGTTCGATACGAACTCCTGCGGTTTCTCCACGAATCTATCAATCAAACCAGTCTCTTCGTCATAGACAACAACACCGTATTTGGATGGTTCTTCTACTTTCGTCACCTGTTGAGTTGCAAATCAAGTTTGGAATAAATGGTCGGCATGTACCATAGAGTAGATATATCAGGTAGAGTGGTAACTCCGCATTTATTAAATCCCCAATGTGTATACACTTGGAATTGTCTCCAAATGTGAGATATACACATTTATGCAGTTTTGAAGATATTATAACGGTCATAATTGACTGATCATGATAGCATAAAGCAGAAGGAAATGATATTATTTTACAGATCGTCAGTGTCATGACAGCCTTGGAGAGGTAATGTTTGTTGAACTAGCAACTCGATGACCTGCTATTGCTTTCATGCTGAACCTCAAGAGAATCTTCCTAAGCGTGATCATATCACAGGCAACCTGCCACTGATAGAGCAAAATAACAGAATCAAAGACAATGATTTCAATTAACTTTGAAAGATGTAAATGGTTCCACATCACCATTCAGATTCTAGAAATTAAACATGAATTTAGTGAATCATAAAATCAAGCCGGTGAAAATTGAATCAAAAACTTGAAATTTCGGCCAAGAAAGCAAGAATAGTATCGCGACTTTTTCATGAAGACTTTCATTATAACACAATTCATCAAATTCCCTTGATAATCAGCTTAATTTCCGCTTAGTTAGGATGCTTTTGAGCAAATATTCATTCCTTTTGATATCCAACTTGCTTCATGCTACTTATATAGGAGAGTCATCTCGGTAGTACATAAATTGGCAAATTTCTACATTTTAAAAAGTGCTCAAATAATTTTTTGAACCACGGGAACGTAATTTCCGCAAAAAGTGAATCTTTCGATATAAAATTTTTCACTGTATACAGACATCTACGTATATATCCCTACTCAATGGCATGTACTTCAAGAGGAGTTTTGAGCAACGCTATATAATTACATCTTATATATAATAACATCTTATTGCATATATTGTATAGTTAATTGTGTGTACCAATGAAAATTCATGGCATATTTACATCACTTCTATGTGGACAACAATTATATTGTGTGATACTAAACGACAGTAATCAATGATAACTAACAGTGTAGCACAAAACATCATCATAAAACGTAGATGGTTATATATGATAACGTTGGCTAGAGGCTACACAGATATCAAGGAATTCTTTCATTTGCCGAACAAAGCAAAATTTTGTGTTGAATATCAGCTGCCGAATAACAATTCGAACCCTCCTTCACAGCAACAAAAACACTGAATGTGGTATAAATTTCTGCGACTTTATTTTATTGCAAGCGTAATTTCAAACATTTTACCGCACCGAACATCGTAGAATTTCACCCATTTGAAGGTCAATTTCTCACCTATTTTGAGGTGTAATTTTTAGAATGTCTGAATTTTGTCCTTTTTGAAAACTTTTTGTCTGAATCCTCAAAGAAGCGCACTGTGCGAGTGAGTGCAACATTTCATAAATATTAGTCTATGAACCATATCATGATCATCAGACATTGAATGGAGCTTTGGAAATTCTAATGTCATGTAAACACTGCTTATCAAAAAATTTAGCAATGGCAAATTGAAGCAGTCACTCTTGATTTCCTAATCATTTGAAATCTTTGGGTATTTCGCTCTTCTTCTAATAATTCGAATCTGTCTACTACTGTAGAATATCATTTCATAGATGCATTGGAACGTAGTGATTTGAAAAAAAATTCCACATTTTATGTACAATTTATGAGCAGTATTCCTTGCACAAATAATATTTTCCATATAAAATTTATGTAAATTTGCTCATTTTTCTGTAAAATTTCAATAATCAAAGTTGCTATTTAAAACACGAAGGTGAGCGAACTAGAGCAAATGAATTCCACCATTAGAAAGTTCATGCACTAAATATGTGGAAACTATGCGGGAAACAAATACTACATGAGAATCTCTCCCTTCGTGAACCCGGGCTACTTTCAGGTTTAAAAACTTGGGAGGGGACTCCTGGAATCAATTAATCGATCCCATAACTACTGTGCAACATAACTCGCGCATGATCGTTCCAATGGTGGCATCAGTTTTTACTAGTGCGGCTTCTTGTCACTATAACCTCCGCTTCGCGCCGCTTGCATGCTTTGAGAGTCCTCAGACCATTTGTAACAAAAGAGAAGCTTTTCACTGTGTTCAATGGCATGATCCTTTCCCCTTTCTTTATGCCACACCGCTATTCGGTAATATTTCCAATCCGATTTCGCTCAAGCTTCATCGGGTATTGAAGAGCGCGCATCACATCATCTGTGAAGACAACTGTGAATGTTCAATTATGCCCTGCTTGAATTCTCGTCGTGAAACTTTGACGCTGAGACATTTCAGAAAGTGTGAATTCCCAGATCATCCGCTGCATCATCTTTTACCAAGCAAACTACCTGTTACATGGCATTATCGTCTTCCTTATTGCTCAACCGTTAAACACTCTAAATCGTTTCTTCCTTTTGCCTGCAAATTGTATAATGCGAAGCTGTGACATTTTATCATCCGTAAAAGTAGGCTAATTATGTAATTTCTGATTTTCATTTCTTCAAAATAGTGTTTATTATTATTGATATAAATACCAGTCAAAAACTTGAATTTCACTTTCTTTCAAAACATTGATTTTCGATTATCTTTTGGACATTGAAAGTAGATGACTCTGGAAAGCGATGTGTGTTGATCATGAAAACTGAAGGGAGCATGTTAAGCGGCGCTGAATACATCTCAAATAGAAACCTTTGAAAACACAAGCAAATTGCGCATAGCTTGCTACTATCCTGGCCTAGTTATCGTGTAGAAAAATTGTAGTGACTGCATTCAAGTGAATGAATGCACTGAAAACATTGTGAGGTATGATAGCGTGTCTCTTTTGACTTGGGATCCACTTCTTGTAGCATATGGCTGACAGGATTACTTATAAGGCTATCATGAGCAGTGTTTAGTTAAAAGTTATTTCCATTATTCACATAATATTTACATGGATGCATTTAAGGATGGATGAGTGAACATGGTGCTTATAACTTCATCTGTGCTTTGTCAACGGTCCATGAATTATTTGAATCTTGGGCGAAATCAACAAAGAATCATGATTTTCAAGAAGTACTATGAATAAAAGTTGCTAGATGTCACGAAAAATTCGAGGTACATCATTTATACGTGGTTTTGTGAAATGTCAAAAAATGTGCAGTTTCCTTCACCCCCCTGAGTAAATCAGGGTCAAGACGGATTTTATTGATTTGAAAGTTTGCATACAAGTCCCACTCGCTTCGCCCTCAGACGCTCTCAAGAGCACAGTGACAATATTTTGACCAATTTCATGTGAGCTGAATTACAGTGTTTACCTAAAATGGTATCAGAACATGCCAACGAAGATCACAGCAATCTGGTTAATGTTCATGTCGATAACTGTGACCTTTCCATTCTAAGTAAACAATGCAACTCAGTTCACACGAAATAGGCAGAAATTCGCCACATATCCATGAGTAAGCATCTCCTGAAGAGAAAACATGAGATGGTTTGATGGACCGCTCAGCTTTTATGATAGTCTTTCTCCAAGATCACAGAGATAAATCGTGTAGCCAGTGAATCCACCTATGTACATGCTATAGACTTCTCTCCCTGTCCAATCTATGACACAATTCCAACACAGGTACTTTTATCCAATCCATGGAATTGGAGTGTTTAACCGCATCAGTTTACTGGTAGCGCAAACTGATTACAAACTATGGCACATGCAGGAATTTACTAGGTGGAAAGAAAGAAATTCTTAATGCCTTACGAGACAAGAAAATTGTCGTAAGTCGATTGCGTATTACTGAGAATTTCTCCAATATGCTCCGATCACCACCATTCTGTCAGATTCGAAGAATTCAAGTCATTGTGCACAAATTTTGTCCAAAAAGTAGGCCCTTTAGATCATTATAAGGAAATATAGCAGGAGCACGAAAAAAACGCTCACAAACTTCTCTGGAAAACTTAATGGTCTGTGTCTCTTTGCTGTGTGATCTAGCTGTAAACTGTGTCACTTCTAGTGTCACTGAAACTTTGCACAATTTAGCGTGTTTCAAGCTGAACTGGCTGCTCATTGTTCGATGGCTATGTCATTATGTCAGCAGATTGTGCCATTTCACTAGCATTACATGTTAAGAAGTGCTCTTTCAAGCCAAGCAGAAGAAGATACTATGTCTAATTCTGTGACTTTTATCAATATGCTTTTACATTAACCAGCTTCAATGAGACAAGATGAAATTACTGTCACCCTGCATTTCGTGATTATGATTATCACAAGTAATTCTGATGTTGATTGCATGGAACTTACCACGATGGTTCCCTCCTTCCCGTGAGCTCGATGAATTTCCAGCATTCGACTGAAGGGAAAGTCGCAGATGACGTCACTATTCAGAACAAAAAAGGGAGTGTCATCTTGTTCTAGCCACTTGCGAGCCAGAGCAATGGGTCCAGCTGTAATAAAAGAATAATCTGACTGCGACTTTCCATTTGAGACAAATTTACATGTTTGAAATTTGCTGCTACATTAAAATAGATGGACTTACCTCAAGGTTGTGCCGATAGCATGTAGTTGAAATTACACATATAAAATGACTTGACATATTTACTGACTTAACAATTCTTTCAAGATTTCTTATGATTATTCAGAAAACATTACATCAGTTGTGGCCAGCTCGTAACTAACGGACCAGCCAATTCGGCGACATATACTGGGTCATCCGCGGCAGTTTCCCAGACATGCATGAGATGACCATCACTGCATTTTGTCACATCAAAATAACCGTAGTTTCATTCATTGACTATGAACCTGACTATCAGTTACATACTTGCAGTGCATACAAGTCCATGTTACCCCACTACGAAAGAACTCATAAATCAATAGAAAACTCTAAATGGTGCAAGTACTTTTCTGCTTTGTTTTGCCATATGAGGATGCGTACAATCACTATACAAATTATCCCCCGATGTTGAATTGAACAACATATTAGCATAAAAACTACATGGTTGAGATTTCAATAGGCCTATGCAGGTAACCAGCATTTTTGTACAATAATCAGTTAAGTAAGTCATGGAACACATGTCGACTTCCCTTCATCAAGTATGAAATATCATTTCTTCGTCTGAAAGTCAGCTTTTGGAGCACCAGTGTTGGCGCTCACAGAAATGCACACCATACAAATTAGAGTCCTTCAATGTAAAATGTCAAAATATCAAGCTTTCTACGTTCTTACTATATTAAGCAAATTTCCAGTCAGATATGTCGTCATCTAAACATTACTTGAACCTTCATGCTGTTCACTTGGATGAAAATTGTGATTGCCCTCTCGACAGATTGAATTATTCAGATACAGCGAATGTTTTTGAAATAGCAAGAGCGTGTCTCTGATCACCTTGCTGCGTTTTAATTCATAATGAAAGGGCTACTTTAGTTAATATGGAAAATGGCCTACTCTATGTTAACAGCGGTACAACCTCAAATTACCTGAAAATGTATCGAGCCGGCAAAGATCATGACTAATGTCAACCAGCGCAATTGTTTGCAATAACGCACTTATGTAAGGCTCAAGCCATGGTAAGGGTAAGGTGGGTTAGCGCCACACTTCTAGCCCAGCACGCACTGCATTAGGGAAAGTAGCCATTCGGTTCCTCTTCACTTTCAAATTCTAACAAAATAATTCTCGCATCCATCCATTGCTAAGTAAGCTGAGAGATGGCGTTGAGAGGAGCAGAACACAAAGCTGTTGCCGTAGAAAGTCAGCACGCTAGGAAGTGAGCTATCACACCTCACGAGGCTCCTTTAAGATGAAGTTAAATTATTCAATCCGTTCCAACCACGAAAACCGTTCAGACTTCTGATGATAGCAAAGGAAGAAGTCGAAATTCGTTGAGACTATTATCATGGTGCATCAGTAGTATCACGCATAGTGCATTAACAAGGGTATGTAAATATACAGGAAACAGAACCATACTGAAAAGAAGCAAGATGAAACTCACGATAATTGCGTAACAGAACACACTCAGTTATTTCGTCAGATTATGCGGAGACGGTAACAGTTTATCAGTGCATTTCGTCAGAGAACTTTTATCATTGCATCGTTGCTTAGTTATTGCTTAGATATGCTTCGTCGCTATAGTCGAAAATACATGCTTCCTTAACAAGGTCTTGAAATTATGTTAGTTCGAGGAAGACAGGGGATCACTCAATCACTCATGATTTTCGTCATACTGCCTTGTCTAGACGCTGTCGAAAGATATACAGGTGGATTACATTTTACTGAACTATCTGATCCTGTGGTTCGATGTTCGGAAGGTCATATCTCATCCTTATAACATTAAAACAAAATCTTGTTTACATGGTATACATGCATCATAAGGCTTTCAGTCATACATGAAGTTAACTTTCAAATTTGAGATTTGAGACGTTTCTGCCAACAATGGTTATTTTGCACAACAAAACAAGGTAACATAACACACGCACAGTGAAGATAGAAGCCTTCAAATTATGGCAGGGATAAATTTGAAAAATTCTCAAAAACTCGAGTGGAGGAAAGAAAATGTCGTCTTTTTTAATTATCCAACAAAATAGGCATCTCACTTTACTAAAGTCCACATATTGAAGAATTTCACTCAAAAATGAAGGCAAAATAAAGCGTCGACCAGTCAATGATAATAATAATAGTAACATCGATCATTTCAACTATCCCTACAACTGATCAATCTAGGCATTAGATGCCTCGCACTGCACATATGGAACACATTGTAGAAATTCAAACAAAATAGGAGAAAGGGCAAAATAGAACGTGACCAATTGAATCGATTATTTTAATCTCACTCTGCACCAATTAAATACCGCGAATTTGAGAAATCAACCAAAATATCTGAGGAATCTTGAAAATAGGAGATCTTAACAGAGAGGTAGGAAAATTCTTACTAAATAGGCGGTCTGCGAGGCCTGTTATTATGAAAGCACTATAGGACTGGCATAAGAATTTCCAATACAATATAATTTGATCATAATTAAAAATATATACGCAGACCCGAAATTTTTAAGAGAAATTAATCAATACATGAAATTAGGTTTTCTGTATTCTGAATTTCGAACAATGTCAACCAACGAAAAACATTTTCAAATCCAGAAAATGTCTGATCAGAAGAGTCTGAGAATCATCAGACGAAGGCTGGCTAGTGAGAATTGAGTTTTGATATCCTTTTCATTGGATGGCTTTGTTAGCAATTCAGAAAATTTTTAATATTTTAATATTTTGAATACTAAATTTTAATTTCATCTTGAACGGATATTAAAAAGTTGATGAATAAGACTAGATCCATCTTGGTTTAGTCAACCGGTCAATCATCGAAAGATGGTAGAGTGTCAGTTCGCCTGGTTGTAGACAGACTTTTTTGAGCACCAAATTCCTTGGCAGCAATTGACACTTCGGAATAATAGTTAATCCAAAATATTATGCTATATTAAGTGCAAAACACCGTTACATCATACATTAATGAACACCTCCAATGTCAAAGTGGCGTTCATTTCTATTGAAACTTTTTGGGAGAATCGTAGTTTACACGGGCATGATATTGTTAGATTGTATATTACTCTCTGACGTACTATATAAAGGTTGATGACAAGTGAAATTCCGGTTTCGTGGCAGCTTTAACAAACTAGTAAATTACCTTACGGGACATGGATAGGAAGGAAGGAAAAACATACATTAAAAGCCAAAAAATTACCATAAGTGCGAGATACGAACATGATTCATGAATCAATGGATGCATGGCAGGAATTAGGAAATGTTTCTCATCTACTTGGAAATTTCGAATCTAAACGCAAATTAAAATGTTTGAAATTATCATGGTTGCAAGATATATATTTGTGAGGATGTTATGGAGGAATTTTCAGCTGAAATTGTTCACCTTTAGAAGAAGCTGGTGAAATTTCTGTCATATTCTTTAAGCGTCATAGATTCAAATAAAAACAAGTCCCACTTCCATTTTGGCTTCCATGACCACCAAAAATTAAGTAAATAGATCATTCTTGTTTATACTCCGAAGCACATTAGTCGAGCGCCATTCTTCCATGGGACTGAGTTTTATGTCATCCCATTTTCGATTTTTATGCTATGTGTTTAGATATGCGGATTGTGCCCATCCTAAAAGTCATACGCTTGACGCGATCAACGTCTGAACTCAGGTTGAACCGCGAGCACTCTACCACAGCCACAGGGCCACATCGCCTGTGGTCCAAGGTTTCTTGAATTACTGTCTTTGAAACGGTCTGTTATTAGAATAGTGAAGGACTGGAACTGCTAATCAATCAGATGTAGACTAAGTGGTTTGGTAATGCGTTCGCTTTTAACTCTCATCACCCAATTCGAAACCGTCCAGTGTACTTATTTCTCGCATAAACAGTGATGATCATAAAAAGTGGACCACCTAAATTTTGTCTCACTTCAATGAAGTTGTGTCAATAATAGGTACACATTTGACAGATAAATAAAATAAAGGTTGAAATAAATTTTTTGTTGTTGTTCAGTGGCTCTGTAGAGCCATTTGTCCCTTAATAGGGCCAGTGGTAGGTTCACTGGTGTTTACATATAATTCGCAACCTCACCAGAAAGTTCAAACACTTAATCGAATCCGGAAAGGCATGCTTTCGATCAGGAGATTGATCACTACTTGATCTAAACTCTCCCTCTCTTGACATAACAAAACTTCAAGTCGAGAAAGACCATCTCCAGGAAGAATTAATAGACTCACCCCGCACTCCAGTAGATTTGCCTTTTTGCAAAACCTTAACAAATCCATCGGAATCATGTTGTCCCTTTGGAAATGGAGTTCAATTCGACCATTCATCCATATCGCAGCGCAAATATGCAATCTTTTACCTCATTGATTCAGGCAATGTCAAATGATCAGGAATTGCATCACTTGGCTTCATCCTAACTCTCAAACGGCCATTGCGACCTCGGAGACATGCAGACGCTTCATCAATCCAAACAACTTGATTCCATTGAGAAGCCAGTGGCAATGCTAATCACCTTCTTTAGCTTCTAACTCATTTGGTTGGCGGTCAATTCGATTCCTAACGGTCTCTTACAGCCTATGAAGTGGTCACTGTTATGGCAGAAACCGTCGGCTTCTCATGTGAACTCCTCAAATGGTCGAAGACAAAGCGGGATCGTTTCTTACCAAGCGAATAACCATCCGAGCTGTTCGAAAGTTTGTCTTTCTTTCCCGATCGGATCCAACTATTCCAGGAAGGGAGTAAATATTAGTTTTCCAGTTTCCCACCTGTGGATAGTGGTCTTTGGGACAACTATGTACTTTTGGGCAAACCGGCCGTTCGGACTGTCCTTCTGACAAAAGAGTAGAAACCTTGCCCTTCAAAAACACTTTCGCACATTTCGACTCATTCATCATGACATAAGATGAATTCAAAACAGAATGGGAACTTTGTTTGCAGCTTATCTGGGTTAACTAACACTTTGATTTGGATGTGCATAGCAGACGTCTAGACACCATAGATATTGAACGCGTGAAAATGACCTCGTTAGCGCCAAAGTTGTAAACAACTTTTCTATAACAGACAGAAAAAGCAAATTATGCAATGAATTTGAGACATCATAACTTCTCTATAAGTAAACCAATTTCGACGAACAATACATCAAAAGAATGCTCAGAGAAAAATCCCTTTCACCTCGTGTTTGATTCATTGTCATGCTCACATGTTTTCACATTGAGAATTTGAAATTTCTAAAAGTGGCGATTTTCACATTTTGACCTCTGTCCACCTTATACAAAGACGAATACAGATGTATAGTGACTCACTGAAAAGCTGAGAACATAAGCTCTCGAATGGTGTGTGGCTTGTCAATGTAAAAGGAAATTGAAAGGCAGGAGAATCGGTTGAAGTTTGGCATATTTTAGGTGGTCCGTTTTTTTATGATCAACTCTGCAATTTCGGTAAGTTGCACAACCATCTAATACGATTAGATGTCCTCTTAAATGGCTTAGTAATTTTAGTAATCTCATCGAAAGGATATTATATGCCATGGTGCTTCAAAAGCGCTCTTTGTTCGCAAGTCGACACACAATCCGGTTAACTGTTCTAATAATTTAAAAAACAATCCTGACGAAAAAGTATCTCGATCTGATTTGAATCAGCGGTTGTGCACTGAGGTCAGAGAGGGGTAATTTCTTCCATTGAATATCCTCCTACATCATTATCTGACCTCAAATAACACATCTGAACTCCTCTTAACTTGTTGAGAAGTGTGTCATTTATATCTGATGGTAATGCATTATGTATCTAAAATATGGAGATTGTCGTTAAATGACATGAAAACATTCATAAAAAGAAATTAGCTGAAACAACTCATGCAACAACCCAGTTTAAATCATTTTTGAATCGGACTTGTTTCTATGTTGAATTGCATGCTTCACACTATATGTATGTTTAGAGTTGTGCATTCGTCTTGCCTTCTTCCAAATTTGTACAATAATCTACGTTATCTTTCTCACTACAATTACTTACATTCAGGACAAACAAGCGTTATCTTCTCTTTATGTGAATAGAAAAGTTTCATCAGAATGAAAAACATAAAGGGAAAACAAGTAAGAAATAAAGTATTAGCAGGACAGGGCGGTCAATTTCCAAACACACTGAAATTTCAAGTCAAATTTCAATGAAAGGGAGGCGAATAGTAAAAGCAATTATCGAACAAGCACGTTTCAACCCAACCAAATGTGGTTCTGTGAAGCTAAGCATTCGTTAGCTCCTTAGATGAGCGAGTAAAGCAGCTTCGCGTGACATAAAAAATGTCTTAAATGTCGTTACCTGCGATGGAACCAAGTCATTAGAGTCACAAATTTGCTCCGAGGAAAACCTGGATCACGGGACGCTTTTTTACCCAGTCGCACGCTTCAACTACGCGGAAATGAGATTTCTCCAACTGCTGCAGATAAAGCATTGGTTGACATGTGACATAGACACTTTGGATCTGAATCCATAAGGTGGATACAGGGTGGACAATATGTCTAAAATCGTAGAACAAATGGCATTAAACTGGATACCACCGATTTCTGCTGCTATTCACTGGCACGCATCAGGCACGCATCACAGCCCGAATGAAGACCAAACTCGGGCTAGCCCGTTTCAGACAACCAGAGCTCGGGCAGTCAATTTTTTTTAAAGTTCGCTGCTTCGTCTTCTAAGCATTGCTATTAACCTACTTGTTTCGATTCTTGATAACATTTCCTTCTCGCATTGGACCTCACTCTTCACTTTCATGATGGTTTCTCTGATACAATCACTTAATTCAGTTTTAGTTGGGATGTTTCTACTTTTGGCCATAAAATTAAAAGCAAAACTGTCAGTAGCAGCAGAACAGACAATCAGATATTCTGTCGGATTTCCTTTAGCCAGAAATCCTGATAGCTTTTGCTGCTTTTATACCCTGCCAGCCAGTTTTTTGTGATAATGCCTCCATTGTCATGTTGTTTCTTGACCCATTATTGATCTGTTTGAACTCCGTAAACTGACATCGTTTCACACGATCGCACGATTTTACATGTGTCACATATAACGACTATGTATTGCAAGTCCGTGACTCACTCACTCTACGATTTATCGTCGATTCCTCCCCCCTCTCTTGTTTCGAGTGTTGGACGTCGGCAAACGTCGGTCCGGTCTGATGGCGGTTCTCCACGCGTTCCGATCTTGAACGTCGATGCGCCCAAGGTTTAGCGCCTTGAAGTCGGCTCGCACGTTGTCGCACCAACTCTTCTTCGGTCGTCCTCTAGGCCTGTCTGCGTCTTTCTACCTCCACATTCATCACTTTCTTTGACCAGGAGTACTCTTGCATTCTTTGCACATTACCATACCAGCGGAATCTTCCCCATCTAATGACAGCTTCCAATGGATGAATGCTTAGCCGCCTCCTGAGATCCTCAGTTAGAACCCGATCAGCTAGCCGTTTTGAACAAATCCACCTGATCATCGCATTGTCGCTGCGGCTCAAGCGATTGATGTCCTCCATAGTGATTGGTCACGTCTCACTGGCATAGTTCATCACACTTCGCACACATGTTGAAAACACAGCCTCGACTTCGGAAGGAAATGCTGCTGTTCGTAAGAATGGGAAGGAGCTCTCGAAAATTCTTCCATGCACACATAAATCTCATCGCTACAGCGTTACTGAAACCACCCGAGATAAAACTGTGGAGTAAGTTCATACTGATCCTGCTCAATCTGAACATGGGTAGTTATTACTGGCGCGGGAGGGACATCACCGAACCATTTTTACATTTGAAGTTGGGATCAGCTCTCCATGCTCCCGCAATCCCTCAGCATTTGTGATGGATCCATCTCTTGCAGCCGACACAGTAGATCGAGCTTCTTCCCACGCCTCGTCTGCATACGCCACACGGAAACCTGCCAGTGTCCTTTGGTGATCGATCATCCTGGTATGCGCAGTGCATGACCTTGGTCTTGTTCAGACTAACCAGAAGACCGTGTGACTTACGACCATCTTTCCAGGCAATGTATCTTTGCTTTATGCACTCCAGTGAATACGCTGAAATGACCAAATCATCTGCATGTAAGAGTTTATGCGGACATCCTGTTCGAAATTCGCGAGAAAGTGCCTCCATGACAATTACAAAAATAGGGGGTTCAAAGCTGATACTTGATGTACGCCTACTGAAACCTCGAATTCAGAACTGAGACCATCCCTCATTCTGACCTCAGTTTGCGTGTCGGTGCATGGCCTGAACAGTCCGAATGATCCATTCCTCAACACCAACTGCCCTCATTGTCCACCACAACACCTCTCTCGGCACCCGATCAAACGCTTTCTCCAAGTCAACAAGAAAAAAAAATACATTCATGACGTCATATTAGATGCAATGATAACCCTCCTCACAGTATCCGCTACTTTCCAGTTCGATCAGCTGCTTGATTAACGTTGATTACAGCTTTAGGCTACACCACTTTAATTTGGATTCATTGAGTCCGCTGCGAAACATGACTTCCTGGTCGTTAAATCTAGATGTGGACAATCATTTCCTAAACATGTGATCAGCACAACACTACTGTCAGTCACATATCTAACAGTGTATCCAAAGCACGTCAGCATATCTGATAAATTTCCCCTTCAGTAGGCGAATGAAGAATTGTTCTTTCAGCGATTTTCCACTAAAATTAGACGGCGCATTTACATAAAGCCGTCTTTTTTAGCAATCCGGGCTAATTCCCACAGCCGGCGCCCGGATCTAAAGCCCGAAAATCGGTAGTTCAGCCAGGGCTAGAGCCCGGGTTGCGAACCCTAGACAGTAGAAAGCAAGCTTAATTTAACGACCGTCATCAGACATTTATATGTGGAACAGATGGCGCTAAGGTGTCTTACATCTTGCAGCTAAGTCTAAAGAAACAACTACTACTTGCCTACATCTCAAACTAAAGCTGCTTGCAAAATCTATTTCGTTATGTGCAATTTATCTTATGAAAAAAGTTAGCCCCACGTTCAATTGTTCAATTTGGAATATTCTAGTGATATAGTGGTTCATTCGAATAGAAATTAATGATAACTAATTCTCTAACTCTCCAGGGTTGACCAAAATGAACTTTATTCGCAAGTCCTGAACAGTGTCATTTTGAAAAAGATGTTTTTTTATGGATGATTCGGCCTACAGTTTAATTCGAGTAGATTCGAAAAGTGCAACGCAGTCAGCGTCTGTGTTATATTTAGTATTCTTGCTATGAGTAAATCCGGACATACAATGTAGACTTAAAATGTCTGGATTTGAAGAATACAGCTAAATTAGTCTTAATCTTCAATAGTAACGTTGAATGCAATAAAATGTTGCTGAAGATTGCAGTTTTTATAAGTGAAAGGCTTTACTCAGGACTGGTAGCAACAGCATTGACTTTCAGGTAGGGATGACGGAACCAACCGGCCTCTTAGAATGTCCAACTATCTCCATCAGGCGTGATTTTGTAGACCTACGTCTCGATAGAAGCCCATAAAGCGATATGAACCATAACATAGCGATCGAAACCCATAAAGATGGCAAATTATCGAACAACGATTAACAAGAAGGCGAGACATGTACTGTTACATTTGAATTGTGCACAAAATTCTTGCCGAAAAAAAGCTTAGCAACTGTTTTGCAACTCAAAAGTCAGAAACATGTTCTATTGACAACAATCGAATCATTTGATGAGAAGATGATGTCAACCTTGTCGAAGGCTATGTCATAAGACATTCCTAATGTTCGCATAATTCTGCTGTCTACCAATATTTGTCGGGCGCACCTCACAACTATCGACTACAAGCCCTAAGGGCCTTTCAGAAATTAATGGCAATCGATCGGAACATCGGATTGGGTCACAAAATGAAATGTAGTAAAATGTCTTGATGTTTATGACATTACTATGCTCAATAGAAGAGCAATCATTAACGATGTGACGTAGAACACATCCCTTTCTCAAAACGAAAATCCAACTGGATTTAGAAAAAGCCAAATCGACCGGATTTGAAATCTGCATTTTGGTATCTCTGTCTTCTATTACATTTCACAATTTACAGGTAATCATCCCGCCGCTCATCGTTTTAACTGTTAATGTAAGTTCCACACCCACTAGCAGACTAGCAGTGAGCCAATCAGGCGATGCGTCTTGATCATTTTGCTCATCTCACGACGAAAATGAATGCTGTCTAAATAAGTACAGGTATATTACTGCTAAATTGTGAAATATAGGAAGTACCTATGAAATTGCATCATACAATTAGAATCGAATAGTGAAATATTTTACAAAAGTCGAGAAGACATCAGATTGATTTTAGGTCATATTCTATTAGTTTTTGATTATACACTATTTTCATCATTCTGCTCCGCAGCGAATCATTCGATTAGCCGGTCCAGATGTCTCATTTGATGTCCTTCGACAAGATTCACATCACCGGCTCATCATGTGATTCGAAGGTCAAGGGTTCGAGCCTGCCACCTCGGGAGGTGCAACTCCACTCATTAGAGGTTAATATCCCTAACCTGGTGACAGTTGCCAGTGTGGGAAGCCCTTGCCATCCCTCACTTCCTAGCATGACTTCGTGCCAATTGGGTGGGGGGACAGATGAGCTAGAAATTATCACGTGATTAAATGCAATAAGCGCAACTACGCTTACATATCTCAAAGATCTTGCTTAAACCAGTAAATGAGCTGACTACCGAAATTAATGCAAATGAATATTTCGCATCATCCGAGTAACATCTAAATGACCTGGTTCCATCGCTTGTCGCCAATGTTACTCAACTGACCTTCACTGGTCTGGAAGAGCTCAAATCAAATATCTGCAAAATAAGCAACTACATATAAGCGCATTTTAATAACGTTAAGATTTACAAGAATCGATTAAAATTGTGATCCACTTAAAAAGTGCGCTAACTCTTAAAAGCTGTGCATGAATGTACTGGACAATTCAGTATAATTCGTTACACACAAATCTCAGCAACCAATGTAACTCATCCACTATCTGAAAGTGTCTCAACAGGTCGAGCATGGGTAATTAAGCGCTCTTAAATTTATAGAAGTTTTCGAAAGACAGACAAAATTAATTCATAAATTCCACAGCAGATCATGTTCTCACCTGTTCCCAGTGGTTCTTCTTCATACGAGAAGGAAAATTTAACACCGAGCTGAAAATATAAATATTGATTGATTATCACATTAATGCGATGAGTGTGCTAATGTAATATCAACTCCACATACTCAATGCAAAATCAATTTTGCACATTATGTTGTCTAATTATAAACTACATGCACACTCTGCTGAATCAAACAATCGCTCTTTCACTCAGTGATCGTATTCTGAGATGAAGATATAGATCGACATGCGGACGCTCAAATATGTAACTTTAGCCGAGAGATTGGGGTTCCCGTTTATTTAAGTGTCCAGTATATTGGTAAGTAATGATAATTTTCACACACACACATACACTAACGTTCTATTCAGAAAGTAAACAAGTCTATTATCGTCACATAATAGGGAAAGTTTGCGAATTCTGACTTCAAAAATAAGAACAAGAAGCAGTCTATTGCAGATGATTATCGGAACAAAAAGAGGTGCTGACGCATCTTCCACGTCGTCAATGCACACTCCATAACGCTTCCAAATGTAAAACTCCTTGTGATTGACTTATTTTGCAGACAAATATACATTGACCAGCAATTATGAAAATAATAAGTTATTTATGTATCTGAGCCATTATTGTAAACTCTTAGAGACATGCATTCGTAACAGAGGGACTAATTTTCAATTTGAGAAATTCGATATGGCTTCATTCATGTTATACACCAAGATTTCCCGAATTTTATATGTCAATCAATCGTAGTACGATTATGACTACTCGGATTTTTCAGGATTCCTACATATCTATGGTTGCGAGGAGACCATGCGTGTAAGAATTTCTATCAGCAACAACCCTACAAATAGAAGGAATCGCAACAAATCCAAAAAAGATTAAATTGTCATGTAGTGCTCCCAGAATTGTTGTTTAATGTCAACATATAAAACGCTTAGGTCGCATGCATCCACATCGAATTAATTCCGAAAGTTAAAGGTCTTCAATTGTCAAAGTGAAAGCAATGTGCTTCTTTGAACTTTTTTTAACTATAGAAGTAGTGTTTGGTTGATAGTGACTAATGTTTCATTGAGTTTTAACTTAGTGTAGTTTGACTCAGTTGCTATGGATGTATTTTGCCATTGAATTTACTACTCTGGTCTACCGTCTTGTAATTACGATGTTAAGCTAACTATCTTATGTTGTTAGTTTGCTGTCTTCTTTCTGCAATTTTGACATTTGATGTGAAATTGTTGGGAAAATTTGAATAAAGTAGACTAACGCCAACAACTAAATCTATATCCGAAAATTGCATGTAACAATATTACGAGGTGAGCTAATGGTAAACATTTTTGATGACTTCGAGCATGTAATTAATCCAACGTTAAAACCTTTAGGTTTCGATCTGGATAGGGAGCTGTGTTCTCTCAGCAGGTCACCAACAGGATTTGGTCGATAAAATCTTTCTGTTTAAGATCAGACATTCTCCAACTGATCGCTGCATTTACAGAAAAGTTCAGACGACTGAACACGTCCATACGTGTGACAGTGTGAACATTCGAAGTGACATGGTAGCCATGTGGATGGATTGACCACATTGACTCTCAATGACTTTACATCAGTGGTAGGCAACCAAGTTAGGATAGCGGGCCACCAATTTTGAAAGGCAGTAGTATAGGCTTAATACTACTTTATTCCGCACAAAATCTTGCGGTTGGATTCCTCCATTCGTAGTCAAGGTCTAATCAATATAGCCTCTTTCTAGGTTCATTGAGGAGTGGTTTATTACGTAGAGAAACATGCTCAGCGGGATATCGAATACTATGTGACCTAGCATAAACTCGCGCAGGTGATGACCATTTTGCGCTAATATACGAGAAGATATTCATTACGAAAGGAGCATGGTTGGATAATTCGAATGTGAATTTTTGTTTTTTATGCCATCATGTTGCTCATTTAGTTGTTAATTAATGGTTTTGCAAATTCTAAGGAGGATCCCTCACCCTTAGATGCACCTCCCAAAGGTCGAAGTCGGAGTGAGTCATTTTCATATCATCGATTCAAATAATGTCCGCGAGCCACTTTCTATATGAGAAGCGGTGGCGGGCCACGCGTTGCCCACCACTGCTTTACATGCATCTTCTCGTCTACTGTTTCATGACTCTGAAATCCATGTTTTCCAATAATAATCATGTCATTTTTATGAATGTTTATACGTACATAGGCATGCGTGCGATTCGTATCGTAGCAGTGCTACACAAGGTAAAACAAGACATATATGGAACCAACTCAAAAAGCATTAAGTCATAATTTATGAGGATTGCACGTCATATTAGGGTTCCATTGTTTCTGAGTCAAATGGATTTAATCATGTTTATTAAATTCCATAGGAGGCACCAGCACATAATGCTAGTGTAATGAAAATGTTACAATGCAGAATACTAAATGCAATAGTGGTTGCATGAAAGCATCGACACAAATATCTGATCTATCATAAACCGGAAATTATAATAAAAATGAATGTCCATGAAAACCACCCATACAGAAAATCAATTTATAAAATTGCTGCAGACAATAGACAGTAACAGCAGACCACCGTCAATTAATGCCCTTAATAAACTAGACTTTGTGGGTCGATTTAACAACGCAGAGGTGTGATGCCATATCATGATTAATCACTGAAATGTCATCTAAATACACGTGCTAAATTATGGCACCCAACTGTGTTCGCATGAATACCAAGTGGGCAGTGGAGTTGTAGCAATTAACCTCCACTGCGCTTTCCAGAAGTTCATTAGGGGTTCAGGCAGAGTGGTATGAAATAAATTTTCACCAATGCCAACGTGGTTTTAAAATGGAACTACATTCAGTCATCATCAATAGTTTATCTCTAGTGTTTGATCCACAAAAGTAGTGAAAACGCTACATAACACGCTTCATGGTATAACACGCAGAATGCGGTAGGAAATGAAGTCATAAACTTCCGTTTTAAGAACAATAGCTTCTGTTTTAGAACACATGGATTCCTGTGTCATTCGTTTTCATGAACTTCGTATTTAAATGCCCCATAAGAGGTAATCAAATCTTGTTTATGTATTTATTAGATCAGAAGAAGCCGTGCTATTTTGCATGCGAGGATTTCACTTTTGAATTTAGCCTCTCAGGTCGCACTGGAAGACAAAAATGCATTGTTCATTACATGTGATTTTACTCGATATATTTCAATAGCTCAGCGCTATTATCTTCAGGAGCAATGGATCACAGGAATTTTTATGGAAGAATTCAAAGTGCACAAAGGAATCAGAAATCATGCATGTCAAAATGACACAGGATATCTGTCTAAGGGCTAGTAAGCATGCAGCAAATAGAACTGGGTTACATGCAACCCTGTTATTAATGCTTTTTTGAGCCGCTGCGCAAGTGTAAATTCAAATAGAACCGAAACTAGCTCAAACCAATTACCGTAGAACACCATTACTGGTCAAAATCTACTTTACAAGTAACTTAAAGTGAAATTCGTTACTGCGTCTCTAATGAATATTTGTAAATAGTATCCATCTTATTTTATCCTTCTTTAGCATTATTCTAGAAGTGAGAACTTCAAACTGAATTGAAAAATGTAATCGCAAATAGTATTTAACTCTGGCAAAACCTAAAAAATCACTCATTGATAGCGCAAAAAGGAAGATGGATAGAATTATTCTTCGATTTGTGAGGTCTCTATGATGCGATTTTTAAAATTCCAGCTATTATTGAATTTAGGCAAAAGTTTTGTTAGATATGTCAACCCTGAATATCGAAAAATGACACTATTCTCCATCGTATTTTTCGAATTAGTGATGTCTATTGATCAGAAGAAAATTCACATGACCACTAACACACAGGCTTGCATAACAATAAAATGCCCGGGGAAAAATGAACTTCCTAACAGTGAATAATTTTATTTAGATGTCTTATGAATCGAAAGAAAAATTGATATGCATATTATCTGCGGTTGTATATTCTTAGGTCCTGAAAGCTCATGTTCACAAGACAGATTAAAAAACAACCTTCAGCTCCGATTAATAACACATTTTTGTGACAACCATAGACTTGTCCGCTTAATCTATGACTGACAGACAATATAAGGGCGTAACTTATTTCCGTTGTTAGTTCTAAGCAGCTGTTTTCAGCAGCTTGTCATAACAAAGTTCATTACAATCATATCTTAAAGAAAAGTCTATTAGGCTTCACTTCGCACTGAAACCGTACGACGACTGTTGGTGTGGGTAAATCGAAGTCGGTCTAGTTCTATATTTCATGAAAGTTTAATGAAGCAATACACAATGACCCAGATGGTCTGTTTAGAGATCAAAGATGACGCTATCACAGAATGTTGATAGTTATGAGTCCAAAAAAGATATGGAGCAATCCGTGCAGTCAGCCAGGCTAAAAAAAAAAACTTGTGTGTATTCTTACAACTAAGTTTCTTTTGAAAAATTGTGTTCAGTCGCACTTAAGGAAAAAAATGAGGCTTAAACGTCACTACTCCCCCCATACTGAGGGCTTGCACGGCGCTGACATAGCCAGACTTTTCTGAAGCGTTGAAGTACTTTTAGTCCGGATGCCCTTCCTGACGACTTCCAATGACACCTTCAGGGCTCGACCTCTGGACCGAAAGATCGCTAGGCCTAGCACTTAAGCACTGTGCCACGGAGACTAATAAGTCGCACTTATGGAAACGCTGTAATTATCCAAAATGGATGCTACAGTGTTGCAGCACTTTGTCAATGCCATCGTTAACACGATTTGAACCACAGATATCAGACACTCTATAATGAAGGGATAGAACAGAGATGCACCTAAGCGAAGGCGGCTTCGAGTGGTGGTACTTTGTAATGACTCACAGTTGTCATCATTTCTCTTTATATATGAAATCACTTTCATAACATAATTTCAATAAATCGCCTTAATGAACTATTACAAGTTTCAGTTATTAGATTCCTCACAAGATCTGACAACACTGACATACACCGGCGCCTGACCGACAGCTCAAATTATCATCAACAAGCAGTCCCACTAATTTAAGCGATGCAAAAAGTCGGATTTAATGGCCAAAATCAAACAAAAGCGTCCTTGCTTTCTAAGTTGTGCCAGCGTGGAAATCTAGCGCAGTCAGATGATTAATGTCGAAGCAATGCCATTATCTTCAACAATCTATTATGACTGTAGCTATCATTTCACAATATGATGAAGCGCATCAGACTTTCTGTGACAATCCTCATTCATCTTTTACAATAATTGGTTACAGAACAGATTGAGATGAATGAGAGAAAACAATCAAAGGTCCACGTTGTTAAATCGGTATTTATGGGCTATCTCCCCCCTCCACAGGTTTTCAAATTTGTCTGATATCGGCAAAAAACAATCAATCGTCACCAAACTTCAGGTAGACGTACTTAAGCATATTTTCTACCAACATACGAAAATTTATGCAGATCGGACAATTCTTTTTGCAGTAGAGACAATAGCGGGTAGTGTAGAGGTATCAACAGCTTGATCAGACTTCGTCTATACGACGCATTATTGTTACTCGTGTGTGTGTATTCTTCTCTCTCCCTCTTCATCTCATCTACTGCTATTTGAAATCTTCCCATGACTACTACCTTGCCACACATTTTTTTAAGTTAAAAATGTCTATGCAAGCCAAGGGGATATGGCCTGGTCATCATCACTTCACGAGTTGTCGAGAAATGGCTGTGTTGACCTCAAGTGTTTTCTACTCAGACGATGAGGTCAGAAGAAGTCAAGCTGCACACATTGCTGCACTTCAAGTTATATCCCTTAATTCAGAAAGTACTTGTCCTATTAGCACAAATTTGATGTGAGTAGAAAATATCCTCACTTACTTAAAAGTTTTGTGACGATTGATTCATTTCTACGGATTTTGAATAAATTTGATTGCATGTCTTATTAGCTTTGAACTCAAAAGAATGTTCATTCTCTGGAGTGGATTAGTAAAGCGGGAAAAGTGGCTGTAAGTTTACAGCTGCAACATTAGTATAAGCAAAACAATGAAAAATTTACTTTATTATTTTTCATACCTTAATGAATATTTCATGGACATTCTCTAACATATAACAGAAACGAAGAGCACCAAGACCAAAGAAGACTATGCAATAATGCGCGCGTAAAGCTCTGTTTGTTCCGGACACGATCTTGGAGTGTACTTCGCTACACTTGATGATCTTCGTGTTGTATCAGCATTTTGAGGACTGGGTTCGATTCTCAGCTGGCAAGTCATTTCTCATGGTGGTGCCAGGAACAAGGCGCATTGAATAAACTTTGCAACCTCGTGAAAGCCAGCGGTATTGAATTGTGAAAGATTTTACTAGATTATGCCAATCTTAGAAATCATCACGAATAACACGCTGTCGTGCACCTCAGTCACAGAATATCTGACGATCAGAGACTGTTCACGATTTGCACTGATGCCTCTGACTCTTGAAGTTCGATTTCAATCTGCACAGAATTTTGTACAGAACAACATGTTGAGTCTTGTGGTGATTGATGATGTCTTGGAGATTATAGACAAATTTGACATCGTGGGAAGTTGACGTTAAGGTGCCAAAATCTGAGTAAAAGGCACACTGCCGATATCGCTCGATTCGATATTCACGGACAGGATGAACTTACAGGTCACTGCTACCGCCTAATGGAATACCTACCGCCGTGATAGAATCCGCAGTGTTGTCGCATTGCCGGTTTGAATGGAGTTTCAGACATCTGATGCTTGAAAAGTTGAGAACATTAGTTGGAAGCGATAAAGACGAAACTTAAGTCCGAACGGAAACCAATATCCATCTATCTGTCTTTTCGACGCAAATTCATCTGAAAACTGAGTATGTCGGTAATTCAAGAGCTGTCCATGCGACCAAACTGTCGCTGTTGTCAATTTTTTCCTATTTTTATCAAATATTGATTAATTTGCGATAGTTTTCTTCGAGGATAGTGACGTTTTCCGCAGTATATCAGGGAGAAAGTAGGTACTGCTCCTCCATTTCATGTACTATGTAAAGTGCATAGTTCAACTTCAATAAATTCAAAGTCACTAAAAAAACACCGCCACATAACAACGGCATCAGGACCTGCATGAATCAAAATGGTGAGTCGAAAGCATGCAAGACATAGGAAAATCATCATGATTTGGTCACAAAGATGATTTTCGTTGATGTCAGACACAGAAATTTTTTCATCATTCGTGTTACCTTTTTGCCGAATTCTGAAAGTTCCTGTTCCAAAAGTTGAGCTCTGTAGCTGACAGCTAAGATAATATGATCGACACCGACCTGAAATATGAAAATACATCATTTTCATTATTTTCACAAAGCTACGAATTTGGCTTCAATTTTTCATCGCCCAAGAGAATAGCAATTATCTAAGATCCATCCAATAAGGTAACGCAGAAGATAAGTTATATGTAAACAGTAGCTCGATAAAGTCCTTGAATCTGTCTTCTACTAAAATGTCAATTTAATTCATTATGATTAGTATGACATGAGTACGGCTCAACACAAACACAACTTCATATTCCTCTTCTAAAGTTATGACCAACAATGCGATAAAATAATTTTTGTAAACAAATGACTCCTAACGTTTGGAGATACAATCTCTTGAAAAAAAGAAGCTTCAATTCAGCATCACTATTTTTCTAGTGAGAGTTTGACCGGTGCCAGGAAAGCATCTGACAACTGTGTCACAAAGACCACATTTTCTCGACAAAATATTCCTCAATATTCTCTGTTCGATAAATAGATCAGTTAGTGATATTACATTAAATCTTTCATAGCTAAGCTACATAAGCCCTACCATCAATTATTTGATTTACAAAGAAACGGTCTTGTCAACATTGTCAACTTATAGGTATATCCAAAGGAAGCTAAAACATTCTGTCTATTAGGCTATCGATTATCTTAGCTTATGCACGAGTTTAGCTTTGAAAGATTCATTTTGGATATCAAACATTCTGAATCAATTGAGCACAAAATCAATTTTAGATCTTATTTTACCACTACAATATAAAAAACTCAATTTTATCATCTGAAAACCATTTCACTCAACAATTTTGCAGACGATTCAACAATTTTTACCTCATGTAGAGCTTCAATTTGATACATCAACATCGGTCGATTGCAGAATTCTACAAGGGGTTTGGGAACTGTCAACGTCAAAGGGCGCAGTCGCGTTCCGTAGCCACCGACTAAGATCAATGCCTTCATAATCAGATTATCTGCAAGAAAGGAGGCAAATATCACATTTACTTCTATCCGAATCATCTAAATACGTATAGACGATTAAATCAAAATCTGTGAATTTTGTAATTATTGAAGATGCATACTGTGCTAAGTGACTGAAATGACTGTGCTGAACTAACGTGACAAAAGTAGATTTATTAACACTTTCATTAAAAATCTCATCTCAATAAAAACAGGAATTATTTGATTGATACCACCCGGATCATGTTGTGCTGTCTATAAAACGATTTTTGAATTATCACATAATTCTCACATATGTCAACGAATCACCTAAGGTAAAAATTAGTTAGAATATGGATTACCGAGCATCAAAATAAATTATTTTTCACACCGATATTACAACGTTTTATAAAATCTAACTTCTGCCAATAAGTCAAGATGAGAAAAGCCACATATTTTGAATGATTTAACAACGAAAACATCCAGAATTCATAGCTGACATAATCAACACCGCCGAAAAACTAGTAGTTTTATACAGTGGCATTTTTGCAATTTCTGCCAACTTTTGATCAAACTCATGAATAAATGACATTATGCATTCTGCTTGTGTCTTAAACTAAAACATATTAAGAACACAGCATTAGAATTGAAATTACAAGTAAAAATTGGGCCATGAAATGCATTTATATTTTCAACAATACGATGGATAATAAAGGCCCAAAAGAAACGTTTGATCAATATGGGAAGCTTAGAAAATACCTTTGGGTAGCAATTTTTCGAATGATATGTCTCATTACATACAAAGACAATGATAATGATGGAATAACGAAAAATCAAATAGATCGATTATCTAGCAAAAAGCAACAATTTATGTTTGCGAAGGTAATGTGAATGAATATAGTAAAACTTTCACTAGTAAGGGGAGAAAGTTATTTGAGCTTTCGAGTATCACAATCGCCGTCAAAATACCGTCTGAAAGACAGCCAAAACTTCGAGAAGCTTTTTCACGTAAAATGGTTTTGCAATATTCATTTAACAACGGGTGATACCGCTCAACTTCACAACAGTTGAGTTACTCACTTCATATAATAAAAAGCATAAAGAACTATCTGTCTTTAGGTAGTATAACATGGTAGGCACAAACACTCATTTCAACTAATAGCAAAATATACTTTTTAAAAAACAATCAATTATTGTAGATCTATATAAACAACCGAACAGTTACTATTTGCTCCGCACTTTGCTTGGAGAATTCTTATTCCTCAAATTGCTTTCAGTTTCAACAGCCTGCAAAGTGAAATTTACAATACATGTGCGCTGACAAATACTTGGCGTAACTAATTTGAGCAGATTGTGTAATTGATTTCCGAGATCGACAGCTTTCGTAATGTGCTGATCTAAATCTACAACGTAGATTGGAATCGATGTTTGTTAATGCAGATAAGTATGAGGCGACTCCACACATTGCCCTTTTTGAATAAATGCGACAATTTATTGAAGCGACATTAATTGAATTTAATAAACTTTTCATAAATTTATCATGTCATTTTGAATTACGTTTTGAAGTGTCAATCAAGTCAAAAAGGTCTGAAAATAGTCCCAACTGTCTCAAGCAAAGCGATGGTTTAAGCTGTACCAAATAGAGTCTCAAAATAAAATGTAAGTAGCAGAAATAATAATAATACTAATAATGAACTTTATTTATCCTCGGAGCATTTTAAGAAGAATCCTTTTTACCAAAAATGGCCGAGCAACGCTCTAACACAAAAAATATCAAGTAACAATGACGAAGACAAGAAGATCAGTTGGTAATGAACAACGAAAAAGATGATGAAAGTTAACTCGTTACAAATTCAAAATAATGATCAAAGCACAAATTCTTGAATGATCTAGGAGTTTGAGATTGTCTTATGGTAGCATGAAGTTCATTGTATATGGATGGCGCACGGACGGAAAAATATGCACTTTCTAGTTTGGTTCGGCTAAAGGGAATACTGAGCAGATTTTTCTCGGTCGATCTCAAAGAACGCACGGTACTGCGGAATGATAGCATGTCACTGATGTAAGATGGTGCCAATCCATTTAAAGCTTTATAGACCATGACCGATGTCCTATACTTTGCACGCAATAATGAAGGAAGCCAATGTAATTTTTCAAACATAGCGCTCATGGATACATTGTCTTTGAGGCGTATGTTCAATATCATTCTCATCGTTTTTCCTAATAGTCTCTCAATACGTCTTTGATTTTTTGAGCTACCAAATCCCCATACTGGTAAGCAATAATCAATAGGTGGTAAAATGAAGCAAACTTCAAACGAGCAAAATGTGGCAGATAGGGTTTGACTCTAGAGAAAAAAATGAATTTCGTTTCACAGTCTTCGTAATCCGGTCAACGTGATAATCCCATGATAAATTTTTGTGGATTACAACACCAAGAGTCTTGTGCTTATTAACAAGTGAAACATCGCTGTTTTCCAGGACAATGTTTGGCTCGGATGTAATAAAGGGGCGACGTTGTGGAACTCGTAATAGCATAGCAAATGTTTTGCTGGGATTTATAGCGAGTCTGTTGATTTTTTTAATATATTTATGAATTTTAACAAATTTAATAATAATTGTTTTTAGTATCTTTCATAAATTTTTTAATTAATATTTTTTTCATGTTTTAGTATCTGATATTTCAGATACTCTTCAGATTAAAATATTCTCAGCAACAGTGCTCCGAGCGACATACCCTCCAAATTTTCGGGAATTCCCGAACGACTGAAATTTTCGGGAATTATGTACTATCACATCAAAACGGCATAGAAACCGTTAATGGGATAGTATTCATTAATTGATATTTCAGTACATTAATTTAATGCATCTGTAAGTATTTTGATCCCCGGGAACAGACTAGTTAAGACCCCTACAGACTAGTTACATACCTTACATTTCCTCAAATATTGTGCATGATAGTCTTCATAAAGCTTATCTTCATGTGCTTGGGTTTTAAATGAATGGAAGCTTTGAGATACTATGAGCAAATCTGAATACTTCAACAACTTAAAGCGTACAGCAACACACAGAAAATATCAATTAATCGGCATACAATGAAGAAACGTCATATCTATGTTGCACATGTATTATCTATTTTCATCTGAGCACTGTACTACTGCCATTGCTCAACAAGTACATGTAGATATATTTAATTACAAAAATACTCAGTTTATCCACATTCATTTATTTTCACGAAGGTTGAAGTTATTTGGAAGATGACTCTTTGACAACAAATTGGTCCATTAAAGACACCATCTTTTTTTCTTTTTGTTTCAATAGAGTCTTTTTCTTCTCTAATAGAAATTTCAATTTTTCTTTCGAATCTTTCACTTTTGTTGTTGCCGTCGTAATAAACTCTGCAAGTTTCTCTTTTTTCGGAAATAAGTTCTTGCAATTGCCGATCCGTTTCAAGGGCAGAACTTTCAATATTCATGAGTGAGTCATTTGACTTCAGAAAATTGGAAAAATCTCCAATAATTTGTGCCTCCATGTTTTTCCTTTTGATATCCTCGTTTGCTTCGGCTTCATCCCTTTTTCTCTTCCTGTAGTGCTGATGTGCAGCAGAGCAGACACTCAGAAGGCTTTCATTGATTGGAACAGTGGAATTTGTCCAACCATTAGCCAAAAGTATCGACTTACTGACGACCAGTGCCTGTATAGTGTCCGGCGAGAGGCAAGATCGCTTCTTTGTCACAACGTCAGACAGGACACTGAACTGCCTTTCAATTTCGCTGTTCCCATGTGGGATAACGATGATGGTTTTCACCAGTCTGCAGAGCATAGGCAAATTTTGATTTTTTTCCATTGTTGACCAGAACTCAAATGGTCGATTCGCTCGAAGGTTCACTTCGGCAGCCTTCTTCGATTCACGAGACCATGGGATTGGGAAGTACATAAGTCATAAATGTTTATTCTGAAATATACAGAAAACGCAAAGCGATGGTCGCAAGGGCACTTACAAGTAAACGTTGATAACACGTGCAACATATGCATACGCAAAGTTTAGCATCAATAAAAAATACATGAGACATATATTTACAAATTTACGGAGTGATCATGATGTACATGCACATGATAAACAAATTATATGAGACCCATATATTTACAAATTTTAAGAGTCATCGAAACTGATCCCCTCAGAAATATCAAAAGAATCAACTATGCCTTGTTACCACCTTGCTCAAAGACACTTCGAAACAAAATCAAGCGCGCACATTATGTTAGTAAAATCTGGAGTCGTGCAACGGATCGCAAACCGAACGATGATTTGAACCCATCAAACTACGGATGGAAAATTGAAGATGAGAGATACTGGGTTCCTGATTGGTTTGAAGGGGAAATTTTACCTACATACCTCAGTAAAGATGTTCGTGAGGAAAGCACTGACCTGAACCAGACGGTTGACGAGAAGTTTGAGGAAGAATGGACCGACGAAAGTGATAGTGATAGTGACAGTGAGAACGACGATTGATGTTGTACTTTTGTCCGTAACTTTTTCTTCAGAAAAATATTTTTTTCTCAATAACTCTTTTCTTGTCACAGTAAGACACCATATGTAGCCTTCATTACCATCTATCTATTAAAAATTAGCAGAAATATTGAAGATTGCAATCAACCATTATATTTTGAATAAAGAAATTTTTTTAGATAGTTAGAAAATTTAAGTTGGTATTTTATGAATGAAATATACAAATTATACAAGGGTCTATTTTAGGGGTCATTTATTAAAGTGTCTGTTTGAGGAAACGCATCCACCAAAATGTCTGTCATAGGTATTTTTTAATACTCAGTACTTCTGTCCTCAAAATGTCTTGGTTTGTCCAAATGTTGGAGTATTGGCCCTTTTGGGGGGTCTTTCAGGGGGCCTAACACGTAGATGCCACCACTAGAACTCGGCAGACGTCCAAATTCAAGTATTACTAACCATATACGAACGTCATATCATCAAAGATGATCCTTTGGACATCTTTCGTTGGAGTTCATCCGTCTGGGCTGCGGGACTAATATACATCATATACCATATACAAAATACGTGAGATCTATAGGGCCTATATTTACAAATTTGAAAAGTGATGATCACGACATGATAAGAGTTCACTGGATGGGAGTCCTCACAATGGAGCAAAAGAACGTAAATGCTTAACATCTAATATAGAAATGAATGTAACAAAATCATCGATACAAAATTTACACTTTAATGATCATGGTCACAATAAATGCAAATTCATTCGGATCAATGAGATTGAGACTCTTATTGATCTTCATTATAATGAGAATCATCTTCTATATGGAATGTATCTAAATAAAATTTACCATCAGGTATAAAATGCACTTGTCAAATAATTTTATTCGAAATCACATATTAGCAGTCACAGTATGAGCAAAATTCACTTAGATCAACTGATTTGAGTCTTATCTTGAACATCTGAAGGTTGGAGCTTTCACTATTGAATCGTTCAATGAATTCCATATTTTAATGACGCGAAAGAAAAACAATCCACTGAGATAGTTCGAATTAACTTTTAAGACTGGCACAATCTGACAGCTGTCAAGTGATTGACCTCGAGTAATTTGAGATGAAAGGTAGGTGGAAAAGAAAGAGTTGAGCGACAAGTCGAAATGATTATAGTACAGTTTATACAAGAAGTACAAGTCCAACAAAATGCGCCAATATTACAAGTACATGTACGTCGTTGTTTAATAGAATTACCTATATTTTTCCGAAAAATTCATGGAATAAAGGAATGAGGATTGATAAAGGAGTCGAGAGGTTTGAAATTGATACTTTAGATAAATTTCCATCATACGCTCGTATGATTACTCGGGAACGTTGATATTTATTGAAGATGTTTAACTTCAACAGGACCCAATGCAAAAAATCATATTTGTTAGAGATACTGCATAATGGAAATTTTCAGGAATTTCAGGTCCATATTTTCGGGAATTCGGGAAAAATTCCCGAATTCGGGAGTAACTTAAAATTTTCGGGAAATTCCCGAATTCGGGAATGAATCGGAGCACTGCAGCAATATCTTAAACTTATGCAGCTTTAAATAAATGCAGCTATAAAATTTTAGCCTGAAAATCATTAGCATCCCACTGATTGAAAGTATGCATTTTAGGCATATCTCCACGAGCTGTCACGAGCTAGGCATTACTGATTATTACTGATGTCAGTGTTATCAAAACCTAGTTTCGGAACCATTTTAGAAAACACCACTTTGATAAGGAAGCCGTTGTAATGTCACGTCTTAAATCGCACCACATCAATTTCATCCAGTGAACTTTACATGAGTAAAGTAACATCACACACGAGAATTATTCAATTCATTCAAAACAGAAAAGTTGGCATGATGGCAACAGAATGATTTTAATATTTAGGAAGTCCCACAATTATCTAGTTGATAGCCTTATACGGGAGGGTGTTCATGATGAGGATGAGAATGCAAAAATACGGCACTCCCTTTAGTAATGGCTTTAACAAAAATTAGTTGCTAAAAATATTTACACGGCAAACGTTTCGCGACGCAGTCGCTGCCTCAGTGCACTAAAAAGAAGATAAAAGCAGTCAGAGTGCGTGGTTTACATATCAGGGTGATAATACCGTAGACAGAGTATCTCTCAGCCAACCAGCTCGTCTTTGCGATTCAACTGTGGTCTCCTATTTCTGATGTAGCGAGCTTTAGCCAGACAATTTTCAAGATGCGAACTATGCTTGGCAATGATATTGATTGTGAAATCGAAAATGTCAAGGTTACTGTCGTGGTTATTTATCGAATGTTCGGAGAGGGCACTAGTATTGTTCTGCAAGCGCAAGCTACGTTCATGCTCCTCGAAACGAATTTTGAAAGGCCTATTAGTTTGCCCAATGTAACTTTTGCTACAATGTTTACAAACAAGTTCGTAAACCACAAAGCGCACATCGCAGGGATAAGGGTTGTCGAAAAGATTACAGAGATTACAGTTTACATCTTTTTTAGCAGAATTTTTTAGAAAAGTATTGGAAGAGTACTGGAAAAGTATTGGAAAAGTACCCATAATTATCATTTCAAAAGCGAGTAGAAATGTGATCTGTAAACAGATTCTGCATTCATAGTACCAGCAACTTTGATTTTCGTTGATTCAAAACGAAGTAACAACGGTGGTGTCATAATCCTTATAATTCTTCTTTAGCACTAGTTCCACAAGATGGCGGGATCCGCTATGATGGTTTTTGTCTTCACTGCGCTCGGTCATGGACTTGGTCGGGATGAGCACTGGCGACCTCCATGCTGTTGTACGGAGTGTCGAGCCAGCGCTGATTGGGACAGCCTTTTGGTCTTCAACTCTCAACTTCAGGCCGTCGCTTACCCTCTTTTCACAAATAACACATGCAGTTATACGCCACTTTGTCACTATCTAATCAATAACCCACATGCTTTTAAACATTTTGATACCAAACAATCTCAAGGCAACTGATGAATGATCAAAACAGGAGAATGATAAGGCAAGTAACCTGACTAGAGATAATTTTATCAAATTTCAACAGATGTAACCTACACGAGACAGATGTAACCAACATATCTCGTGGTGGTCACATCTGTTGAGATTTGACAGGGGAATGATATTTTTCTCCATAGAAGTTTCATTCTCGGCTGGACATTGGGAACAGACGTGAATGGGAGCCGCTACTTCATCCGATATCAGAAGTCACCAGCAGGCCTAGTTATTATTACTCAGCATCGACACAACACCCACTTCAAGAGGCAGTCATGCCCAGATTTCAGATAAGCGATTGACTTAATATGCTGATTGCGTATGAGGAATCTGATCAAGACCAGCTGATGTTTTCTGAAGTAGCACAAAATGGCAGCTATTAAGGTATATTCCGATTTTGCAAACGTGGATAGAAGTGTACCGATAGTCGGCCGATTACTGACGTTAGAGCGATTATCGGTAATCGGCCGGTTTTTGCCGACTAGTGGACTTTTGGATATTTTAGCTAATTTCAATGAAAAGTGACTCATCAAAAGACAAGACTTCAATTTTCTAGATGTTAATTTTTAGATTTTTCTACATGCACTGTATACTGACCTACTAGTCTAAATTTAAGGCGACCTCTTTTTCATCATTCCAACGTTTAAATTTTCAAAATAAGGTTAATAAAGTCTGTCAAAAGAAGTTATTTTCGCAAATTATGATGCACAGATAGTATTTTTTCGCTATCTGGTCTGGGTGGACGAGATCTCTCAGAGAGGGAACCGGACAGAAGTTTTCGTCCCGGTGGTTTTCATTTTTCGACGCGGGTACAACCTATGAGTTTCAATTATTGGGCATGGTCCACGCTCGTTCTATTTCAAATATGTAGACAATTGAATATATTGGCAAATTACACTTGAACAATCAATTATCATATTCAAGATTTACTCTTGTTCGGAATATAGACATATGGGTTCATGAGCTAATATACATTAACAAAAGTAACTTTTTTCTTCGCATAAATGACTTTATTGCACTTCAAACAATAGTCAATAGTGGTGAGTATGCAAGAATAAGGGTGACAGAAAAAATAAACTTAAAAGTTAGTTTTATGAATGATGATTTGAAACTCTAGGTTGTTGGTTGGAGTTTCATTTTACAATAAGTGCCATAGCAAAGTGAGTATCTCGAAGAAGTTTTGTCATAGATTATATGAAGTGGATGTTGAGGGTTTAATGCCCTTTTGGCTAGGCGATGATCCATCAAATCACAATAGTCAGAGTTGAAAGAAAAAATATATATACATGTATGAACAAAAGATCAAGATCCACACGAGCTTTTTTCAAGGTCTCTAGTCATTTGTGACGACCGAATGAAATAATGATGTAGGATGACAATTGCTTGCTTCAACATGACGTCATAGTATAACTTCAATAGTTGTTGTTTGATTCACTGTGTGGTGAATTTCTATGACGTCATAATAAATCATGTTAATCATGTCCAAATCATGTTCATTACTTGTTCGGTACAGAACGCGCTGGTCTTTAAATCCATTAATATAATCATTCTTAGAGAAAGATTATGCGTGTTTATCATAATTAAATTTTTATATGTAATTACACCATTATGATAACTACTCGATATCTCAATTGGCTATGTGCGATTGAAAACAAATAAACTTTATTTTCGTTTATGTGAGTCTATCACTTACCTAAGGTTATTTGCTGAATATTTTATTATTTAATGGACATAAATGACCCTAATTAACAAACATGTTATATGATAAGCATCAAACATCCAAATTAGATATCCATGCATCAATTGCTGAAAAGATGGAATATGGTAAAGCATCAGGTTTGTAGAAATATTAAAATGCATGTGTGCATGTACATGTCAACAGTATGTTGTATTTCAGTGCATGCTTGATTACGTTGTGTCTCACCGTACCCTAAGCTAAGATTGATTTATTCTGATAACTGAGTGACCACCGGCGCTGTGGCCTTGTGGCAGAGTGTTCGCTCTGTGTCCGGGAGACCTTGGTTCAAATCTTGGTCGAGTCAAACCTAAGACTTCTAAAATAGGTACACTCTGCATTCTTGCTAAACACTCAGAAAAAAAAGAATGAGAGTGGTAAATGACAACTCGGCCACATGGAAGAAAGGCTCTGTGCCTAATGTGCCTCCGAGTATAAACAACGTTCATTTTCATTTATGATGGTCTTAATTTTGGAGGTATTGACACCATCTCATAAAATATTTCTCTGCATCTTTGCGATAAATGTACCCGGCGATTATGTATAACTTAACCTAAAGTACATAAACAAGATCTTGTGTTCATAAGGAAAGCTGCGCTAGAATCAAGAGAAAAATCAAACTTCAATTTTTAGCAATGCTTGTTGTCACAAGGCTTTAGGAAACTTGAACACTTTCAAAGAGAAGCAGAAAGTGCGTACATGTGAAGTCAGGCTGGTTTCTCACAAGACTTGAGCTTACAAACAATTGAGCGTTCAAGAAAAAAAGAAAGAATACAAAAATAATATCATCAAAAGCCAGAACTGAACATTTCCTCCTGTGATTTAGCGGATGATAATTCAAACACGGATTGTATATTGAAGACGATGTTGCAGCAAGGGTTGCGATATTATTAACATACTTAGATATTTTCTTTAATATACTAATTAATATCAAATATACTCTTACTATGTTTGAAAGAATAATATTTTTGATAATTTTAAATTTGCCTTTTTTCCCTGTAAAAGACGTTTTCTTCTTCCTTTACACAATCTTAAGGCGATGTAATCGCTTATCTGTAGCCTATGTATAATTATACATGTGAAACATCAGTAAATCTATTTTCTAACAGCGATAATCGAATCCACCGTGGCATTGCGATAATATTGCTGATCGTCAACAGCATCACAATGGTGAAGTTACTAAACTCATGAAGACTGCGTGCAACAGCAGATTATTATAGAGTGATAGGAAAGTTCTGATAGTGCCAAAGAATTTGATGCAGACATACATAGATCTCTCATTTTACTTTGTCAAAACTTGCAAGTGACTCTCATCATGCTTAACCTGAGCGTGTGTATGATAGCTCTGGTGAAACTCTGTAAAACTCTATGACAGTTAGATGGAAACGGAAATTGTATATACTAGATGTAAAGCAAAAAATGGTAAAAAATATACAAAGATTAACTTGTTGAGTCAGTGGAGGACGAAGCGTAGGGGTTTTAATTGATTCTTTTAATGTCAAAGGAATATCAAAGCTCAATATAGCAAAAGAAAGCACCTGAACACATCAAGAAACGTAGAAATTAGATTCGAATATTCAAAATGGAAATCGTTAGGTTTGACTCATGTAAAAGTCAGAATTACAACAAATCACTAAACAATTTTGACATGGTATGAAAGACTTCTGTCTAAGTGCTATATGTGTGCCGAAAAAATCTTTCGGGCGGACCGGTGGCCGCTGGAATCCTAAGATTGTCTACATCTTAGCAGGTGGAGCAACAGCAGGGTGCGCAGCATTCACTATGAGATTCTGAAATTTTGAGGTCGTGTGAATTGAGATTTCGTGGCCTGTGATGATTCGTCATGAACTTGAATTACCTAATTTTCGTCATTTTTCACATTTTTCTTAACATCAGGAAATACATCAGTTATTTTCTATATAGAATTCTCCTGATTGGTTTAATTGCAATGTGCACTTACATTATTTTTGTCTCCAATATATTGCGACTAAGACAGCAGAATACATTAAAATAAATTAATTGAACTTGAAAAAATGCAGTAAGACATCAATTTGATCAAAATTAGCACATTTTGGAACACAGGAAAAGGCAGAAGAACCGGTGCACCACGCACAGCCTTACATGCTACATTAATGATGAACTTGTGTATTGATATGAATCGAAAAAGAATGATGAGCAATCCGAAATAAATAATAAAATGATGCTTTCAGAGACTATGAAACTTAAAATGCTATTAATGCTATTATTGCATTGAAATGAATCGAAAAAGAAATGATAAGCATTCAGAAATAAATATCAAAATGATGCTTTCAGTGATTATCAAACAAAATAATATCATTAAGCATTCTAACCAAAGGCTTCCTCAAATTAAAGAAGTCTTGTTGGCTTATTAGTATTATATCATACTTTCCTTTCATTCACTAGGCCTATGTCTTTTAGGAAAAAATTAAAACAAAAAACACATTTAAAATATATTTATAATGCAAAAAAAACATTTTGTTATTATTGAAATTTTATCAACACTTGTTGCTACCCATTTCCAATCAGTGTCCAGCACTTGAAAGGTATTCTTCTTTCTGAAGACAATTGCTGTCCAAGAAAAAAAAGCACATCAGTATTTCATATGAGGTTGTTTTTGAACATTCAGAATGATTGCAATCTTTGAAACATAGGAAATTGAATATAATGTATGTCAAGAAGAGACTTTTAGACTTTTACTCAGATAGAATACTTCTCTCTAGCGCGAGATCTTTCGGCCAACATCGTAGGCCATTCTCAAGTGATTAGCACATCTCACGTGAAATTACAACGATATCAAACGGATTGACAGGTACATGGTAGCAAACAAAAGAGCCCGTTGACATTTAATGAACAATACTAATAATACAATGAAGGGAAAGCGAATGAAAAACGAAAATCAAAAGAACGACCACTCATAGATAAAAAAATTAAAACTGATAGACCATTACATACAGGACTAAGAAACACAAAAATGGGTCAATGCGCAAGACCAAAATAATGAAAAATACTGAATAAATAGTATGATACTCAATACTGCTGAAAGAGTAAAGCTAGAAACAAAAATTCACTAAGAAGGCCAATAATGAAAAATTGCAAAATAAATCCAATGATAAATTTGCATAATAGGCCTACTGAATATTGCTAAATGATACTAAATATGCAATTCTATATTAAACAACAAAGAAAGAAGTTGACAAGAAATAACAATAGTAAATGGTGGTGAAACTTAAAAACAGTCTGGCACTGACGTCGCACTTCATTTTTTGCTACTGCCAAGGTGAACAAAGGGTGGTTGTGACTGGAGGCGTGTGTCAGACACAAAGGCCGATTGAAGAGAGAAAAAGGAGCATAGACGGGAAATGGGCATCATCAAGTGTAGATCTCAATTACATGCTGGAAATAATAGTTTACTGGCCAGTTGCAACATCGTCTTCAATAACGGAGCCTACCATCCGTGTTTGAATTATCATCAGCTAAATCAGAGGAGGAAATATTCAGTTCTGGCACTTCGCAACAACATTGCCCATGATGACATTATTTTTGTATTCTTTCTTTTTTTCTTGAACGCTCAATTGTTTGTAAGCTCAAGTCTTGTGAGAAACCAGCCTGACTTCACCTGTACGCACTTTCTGCTTCTCTTTGAAAGTGTTCAAGTTTCCTAAAGCCTTGTGACAACAAGCATTGCTAAAAATTGAAGTTTGATTTTTCTCTTGATTCTAGCGCAGCTTTCCTTGTGAACACAAGAAGATCTTGTTTATGTATTTTAGGTCAAGTTGTCATAACGTGTATCTGATATCTAATAGCGTTGTGACTACATGTGGAATGTGCTGATCAGTTGCAATTCAGCAATACAGTACAATCGCTTGAGAATGGCCTACATTTATCCCGTGTTAGAAAGCTCTCTATCTCAGTAAAATTGCGGAAGCCTCTTCTTGACAAAATGAATTTTGTAATTCCATTTATTTTTCGAAAGAATAAATTCTACATACTTGACTTCGATAGAAATAACAGGAGCAACAATTATGCTCCAGTCTAATAATGATATCCAAATCGGCTAAGTTGATTTAGTATGAAAATTCCATAGGTCTACAAAAAAAGTATCAACGAGATTCGCACGATATTCATTTTAACCCACGGTTAGGTAAAAGTAAAAGAGACTCCTTCATTCGATAACTTCACACATAAACATTTTAAAGAAGTGGAGATTTAAATAATCTATATCGTCTATGAAGAAAATTTTAATAAACGTGGCATGAAAAAAGGCGTATATATATACAACAATGAACGCTTTATTAGACTTCAGAAAATGAATATTCAGTTAAAGTGAAACTACAGTCATTTTGCCACCACTACCCTAACACATTTTGCCTTGATGCATGGTTTCCTTGCATTGTATATCTTCGTGTGGCCTTGCAATTCAAGATTTCCGGTGGTACGTTTGTTCTTGTGGAAGAATGTGGCCAACAGGGGTGGGCCGCCACATTTGGATCTGTGACACATTTTGTCACATTTTGATATTCAAGATTTGTCACATTTTGTCACACATCGATGGGCACTAATGTCACATTTTGTCACATGCCCATTAACATAAGTATCACATTTCGTGACATGCTGATGGAAACATATGTGCAAATTTTGACACATGATGATGTGCAGGAAATTGGCAGCTTTCGAAATTGCCTTTTTTGGCTGCCCTCTCGATGAATGTACATCAAGCGCGTTATAATGGGACAAGATCGAGAAACCTTTAATTTATTACTACTACTTCTTGTCATTTAAGGAGCTTCATAGAAATTGCCATTGAAGATATTTACCAGTTTTCCCGACATCTGTGGCAACAGCGAAACAAACCATAAGTACACTCGCGGTCAGAATGTTTGCAACAGTGCACAAAAAATACATCTTCAAAGTACAAAGCAGCCTTTCATTTCTATTTCTATGTGCTTAACCTCTGCTTGGCTCTCAAACAAGACAATGTAACTAAAACAGCATATTTTCTTGGCTCCTACAATTTTCAGGCTATTTATAAGGTGATTTGGGAACATTGTAAGTCATGCGTAGGTGTACGTGCTAATATTAGTGATTTTCCATGATATGAATGTCTCCTGCTTTTTATTCTCACATACTTGTTGTTAGTTCTCTTTCGTCAAAACTGCGTCTTGTTCAAATTATGCTGACAGTTTTCATTGACATTCACACGTAAATAAGTACTGTGATCGGAACGGAGCGGCTTGACATCCTGGATACAGTAGCAACAGTAGCACTGAACGTGCAAACGCAGCTCAGCAGCGATCATACAACTGCAGCTAGTCGGAACGATTAGTGGTGAACTTTTGTTACTCGTCTAATGGCTGAACGTCATGACAGAAAAAGGCTTGAGATCAAGACTCTATATCAGAATACAAGTTTAAGCTTGACTGAAATTGGTCGACGCTTGAATGTTGACAAATCAACTGTCTCTAGAGTTGTCAAACAACTTCGTGAGTCTGGCACATTCGAGACTCAGTACAGCAATTGTGGCAAACCCATCTTGAATGAACGTGATCATCGTCGAATAAGACAGACTTGTGTGAAAAATCCACGATACTCAGCACATGATATTGTTGAAGAGGTCGGTGCGGAATGCTCAGATCGGACAATGAGAAGAGTGCTCAATGAGATTGGATGCAAGGCCCACAAACCTGAACGTAGGCCTTTCATCAATACTTCGCAAATGGAAAAGCGGCGTAGATGGGATCTTCAACATCTCGACTGGACTGTTGACGATTGGAAGAGGGTCATTTTCAGTGACGAGACAATAATTGAAATACGCGATGATTGCCCCCAATATGTCAGAATTGTGGATGGACACGAACTTGTGCCTGAACACTTCATAAGAACTACGAAGCATCCAACCAGCGTCATGACATGGGCCTGTTTCGGTTGGAAAGGGACCGGTCGCTGTCATGTTATAGAACGTCGAATGAATTCTGAGTGCTATATCAACGAAATTGTGGACCGCCGCGTGCAGCAGCAATTGCAGGAGTGTTATCCGGATGGATCCGGCTATTTTCAGCAAGATAACGCTCCTTGCCATGTGAGTCGAAGGAGTATGACTCATTTCGATGAGAGAGGCATACGACTTCTGCCTTGGCCCCCATCATAACCGGATGCGAACCCCATCGAGAACCTCTGGTCACTGGTAAAACGAAGGCTAAAGTCGTCGAAGTCTGCTTTAATAGCAGCTTTTATTCAAGTGTGGAACCACGATGAAGAAATTCAGCAAATGTGTAAGAAATTGATTCAATCGATGCCTGACAGAATTGAAGCCATACTTGCGTCGAAGGGTGGTTCTATTAGATATTGACTTTCAGAATCACAAAATACATATTTTTGAATTGGAAGAGTTGTTCTTGCATATAAATTACTTTAAAATAATAGGAACACTGAGTAGAGGTAGATGGGCACGACATATTCTAATAATAAGACGGAAATTCCAAATTACATACTGTGTTGCAAACTTTCTGTCCGCGAGTGTAAGACAGTGATACCTCTATTTTTGTTTTAAGTGAAAAATTACACTCTAACGTTGTAGTCTTATTGTAATTATGATTACATGTATTTTTAATGTCTTGAATTCATTTTGATGGTAAACAATAAGCACGCATTCGATATAAATTCAGCATAATGAATTCACAGACAATATACATTCGTACAAAAAAGAGCACTTTTACTCGTAATTCTGTTCTCAGCAAAGAAATGTCACTCAGTTTTGTTACAGTTGCTATTATTCCTTGGATTGCGTGCTTACTCGGAACTACAACTTCGCAAGTACTCCTGCGACTGGATCTGAAATCTGGTCATCGAAAAACGTATGACCCAGGGTTTTTTTACCCCATATGGTACCCCATGGGGTGATACTCGGCTGATTTGGGGTATTATTCGACTGATCGCTACCCCAAAATGGGGTGTTATTCACAAATTTTACCGCCAAGCACTATTCCATGCCGAGTAGGCGTGGTTGAATTGATTTGATATTTTTAATTGAATTGATTTATTTTTAATTCTTAATATTATGCATCTAAAATTTCCTATTATCTTCAAACAGAATTCTCCGTTCTGTTAAACGTTCGTCTTTATAGATTAGTAGTTACTGAAGAAGCCACGGCAGAACAAACAAGTCAGCGAACAGCCAGAGACGGCAAATAGCAATGTAGAAGATGAAGACAAGCAGGAGCTGAACCAACAAGCACCACAGCAAAACACTGGAAGAAGGTTCTTATCCAAATGGTTGACTGAGTTTAAGTGGGCGAAATATGATGTTTCTACCGACAGTGTTACTTGCGTCAGCTGTACCAAGCACGCACTTGGGCACTGGAAATCGACGAAAAACGTCCTAGGGGCATGGAAAGAAGGATGGACTAAGAAGCAGCTCCAGCAACACGATAAAAGGGACACTCATCGCAGAGCGATAGAAGCATAAGTACAACGGCCAAAGGAAGCACTACCTAAAAAGATTGTTAATACGGCAGATCATCAACGCACGGCATTGCTGTCCAAATTGCATGCTGTGCATTTTGCAGTGAAGAACCTCATCTCTCAGCATCGAACGACCTAACTGCACCAACTAATTTCGAAGGAACTGAAGTTTATATGTACGCGCGCTGGAGTTGATGTCCCGATTCCAGCAAATGAACATACGTCAAATTGGTCCACTCGACAGTTTGCGTTCGCACTTGCGAAGACTGTGCTCATGAAGGATGTAGAAAGCTTGCGCAATGCTCCTTGCTTTACTGTTCACATCGATGAGAGCACAGACATCACTTCATCTAAGAAGCTGCTCATATATGTACAGTATCCGGAAGTTCAACACCGCAAGCTTTCGCATAAGTTCTTCAAGCTGGTTGAACTGGAGGCTACAGACGCAGAGCCGATATTGAATGCGGTTTTGAAAACTTTCCAACACGAAGAGGTGAACTTTACAAAGTGCGTCATGTGTGTGTCGGATGGTGCCAACGTTATGATGGGTGCGCAGAATGGCGTCGTGACCCGACTGAAGCGAGTAGTTCCTCACATTGTCGAGTTTCATTGTCTCGCACATCGACTGAATTTTTGAAGAGCGAGCCTGCGGAACGCAACATCATTTTCCAAGAAGAGGATGGCCGGCGTGCTCGATCTTTCGACGTAATTAGCGCCAACGCTCACGCTGATGTCGTCCAACTTGTGCAGAAGATCAACGAGCGTCTCAATGATCGAACTTCAACGAATCACGAGGTCATCCAAGCAACCGGCATCTTCAAACCAGAGATATACAGTGATATGTCTTCGAAGGACCTGCTCACCTACGGCAATGACCAACTAAAGCTCCTCCTCAGTCACTTTGCCAGCTTGCTGGACGTGGAAGAAAATGAGTCGCAGACGAATTCCTCATAGCGAAGAGGCGCATGAAATCGAAGAGTGGATGGTCAGATGTCATGTACGACATGGCAACCGACAAGCAGGTATTCCCAAACCTGGGGAAGCTCGCCGAGGTATTGCTTTCGTTTGATGCGTCGAACGCCGAAATTGAACGCGGCTTCAGTACACACAATAACATCAAAACAAAGCTCAGGAATCGATGGGCGACATACAAGTTGGACGAGCAGATGCGCATTCTGCTCTATGAGACACCAATGGACGAATTCGACTATGAGGGTGCTCTCACAATTTGGTCAACCTACAAAGCACCCGAGACACTCAAAGCTCATGAAGTTCACCACGCGCCACCGCTGAAACGGGGCCGCTACTCAAAACTTACCAAAGACTGATCATGTTATTAGTTATCTTATGTGATTAATTCTGTTGTGTGACTATGTGAGTGTGTATGTAGATCTTATTTTTCAATAGAGTTACAATAGTTGATAATTAGTTATTGTTGAGATTAACATGTACATTAAGGAGACCAAATTCTAGACTCTATGTATTAAGAAGGCGATCAATTAATTTTACTTTGCGGTAAAATTTTTGGGGTAGTGTTCATAGAAGCGATACCCCAAAATGGGGTATTAGGCCTATTTTTCGATGAAAAAAACGCTGGTATGACCACATGGTAGTTGCAATTGGGCCATCAAGCTCAAAGTCAACTTTAAACCAGCGAACTAGTGGCATCACGATTTACCTGGCGGAAGTGCAAGTCGCCAATGGGAGCACGGAGAAACATATCTATCCTACATATTCCGAGTACATATCAAAATCAAATAATAAAGTTGTCGTTATCTAACTCAACCGAAGTTGATGCTCCTCTGTGACATTAAACCTCAGTATGCAATGTCATGCTACCGCAAAAACATTACTTCTGTCAAATTATTTTTTGCTTGTGTGAATTTGTCACATTTTGTCACACCAACAATGAAAAATACACATTATGTCACATTTTATTTTGAGATGAAAAAATGTCACATATTGTCACCCCTGGGCCAAGCTGGCAGGTTGCAGCAGCACATTAGGGTGCGAAATTTCAAGAGTGCTTCAAAGTATTGAAGGCATATACTATATTGGTCTCACTATGCTCGGTTCAGTCACAAGATCCCAGTCCGATGGTCAGACGACTGAATCCGTGAACACCTTCCAGTCATAAAATCGGACTAGCGTGGATGACTCATCACCAGGGCGGTTTTTTATGGCACTTATAACTTCCGAAAAATGGCATGTATTGACTTCAAAAATGGCAGTTTTTGGCAACTTTGTTCAGGAAATGTAATTTCAATGAAATACGTGTACAATGAAATCCTGTAATTCTTTCTCAGCCAATTTATCAACTCGACATCTTGCAGTTGATTCACTTGGTAATGGATGCTTCATCGAGATAAATAAATCTTGGAGATGAACATTATTTAGCTTCTCAAGTGGAATGTCAGCTGAGAGGAACGCTTTAGTGACTCGATCGAAGAAATCTTCTTTGATTACTGTTTTAGCTACGGCTGGTGCCAGCTGCGGTTGCCGACTTCGTCGATTTTGTAATACTGATGCATGCTTCTTCGACTTTCGGTGAGCTAGGACAAAGTCTCGTTTTTCGTGATTAACAACTGTAATACACAGTGGACAATACAATTGATTGGCATCACCTTTCAATTCAGGAAATTCATTAACATATCGGCGAATTTTTTATTGAGTCTGTCGTTGCAATCTTCGGCATGGCTGAGGTACGATGATGTCTTTGACTTCTTCAATGACACAGTACACAATGACAAAGCAGTTTTTCTATATTATGCTACTCGCGCTTTCATTGGTAGACGCAACGTGGTTGTCAACGTCTGGTAAGCATTCGTTGTCGTCAGCTCGATAATCACTGGTTACAAGCCCGCCAGCAAGCGCGCTATGGTGGCATGGAACTGCTGAGAACAATGGCTGGGAAGTCCCTGATCTAATTTTAGATCTTACTACGGATTTATACCATCTCCTAAAGCACAAAAATGTTGATAAAATGACAGCCACTGTTGAATGGCATTTATTAAGTGATTGTCAGAAAAAATGGCATTTAATGGCAATAATTGTCATTTATGGCAAAAAAACCGCCCTGCTCATCACAAATCTGATAATGATAATAGGATCTCATCACAATCCTGATAATATTTTTAGGGTTTTCGACAAAGCAATTGATTGCAACCTGCGGTTCTGATAATCGCACCGGCATCGGCCCGATTATTCCGCCATTATCCCCTATAGAGTCAGAAGCACGAAACAAATGTATCAGGGATGCGGAGTCAGAGTCCCATGTCTTATCCTTTTTTCTGGAGTCGCAGTTCTATCAAATGATTGGACTCCGGACTCTGGCCTACAACTAGAACCGAAGTATAATACAAAAAAATTATCTATCCTCATGCATAGCTGTCACTGTCAATTTTCTCCGTCAAGCAAAAGTACAGAGACACTGCTGCATGCAAAGGTTGTAATGGTTGATGGAATGGATCGTGATAGTCAAAAAGGGATTGTCTTTTCACTCGATGATCTAGTAGAGAAGACAAGCCTTCCTACCTCGATCACACCTATGCACCAAAGCTCACATCAGAGACAAAAATGAAATGCTAGTTTGTCTCAGAACATTAACCCTTACCCTCACGTTAATCGTGTGTGATGTCTCCTCCAATGCGCATGTAAAAATCGAAAGTGTACTCATATTTTTTGAATAAGGATGGGGATCTTCTTGCCTGGCTGAGACTGGAGAAGAACCGTGTGATGCAATCATCAACAAGATGCGAGGAGCCACGGCTGCAGTAAAAGCGACATTTGATAAACTGTGATCGAAAATGATTGATAATTGATACAGCGATGATCACTGAAGATAGGTTCAGGTAAGCCTATCATGATCAGTGATGTAGGTTACCAATTTTTTAAAAAACAACTTAGCTATATCTACTTACCACTCTGAGTGGGAGTTGGAGTCCGATCAATATGATAGGACTCCGAGTCTCTGAAATGCACATGTACGCCTATATCTTTAAATTTCCCAATTATATAATGGAAACAAAGGATGTCGAATGTTGATTATGTGTTGAAGCATTATAAGTGACAAAAATGGAAGCACGATTTTCGAGAATGTCTTGACAACCCTTTTTGAAGTTTCCTGTGGATCCATAGTAATCAATCGCATCGTCGTGTATGTTTGTGAAGTGAAGGGAACGATGTTGCCGGCGTTTATTTCTGAACTTTGTCTGATCTAGACGTCGACATTTCAGACGATTATACTGGAATACAGGAATTGAAATCAGTAAATCTGTGTATCTAAAACAAGGAAGCGTTGACAAAGAGAAGACAAACAACGTTCATTCAATGTAGATACTTAGTGATACCAAGCACTGATAAAATGTCGAAAGACAAAGGTGTCGAGGAAAGAGTGAAAAAATATAAGAAAATAAGTTGTGGGTCTTCTGCTAGAAAAATATGGTGATCGGAAATGAAACTAATTAACCTTTTGCTAAGTGTGGAAACGTATTTGCCGTAGAGTGAATGAAACACTGCTATTCCAAGAAGTCCAGAAATGGTTAAAGAACAGAAAGTGTCATGGATATAAACAGTAGCTAATTTATCGTGTTTGGAAGGCATTGATGATTCGTGACCAAAAGGAGAGCAAGCAAATCATATTACTTTTCTCCTTCTCCGAACAATGAGACTTGTCAAAGTCGACTTTTCAAAATTAATGTCAACTAACACGTGTTTCTGGTATTTAAACAATTTTTCAGGTTACATCCTCTGCTGTGTAACAGATTTTTTTCTTAATGACGCAATAAGTGTTTTTTTGATTGCCATCAATCTTCATTTCATCCTTTGAACACTGACGAGTAATCGTGACTTATTTTCTACAATTAAGGAATATATATTTTTAATGATCTTCAAGGTCCTCGTTTATTCAATTTTCCAATCATCTGAAATGTGAATCACACCCTCCAACACCTTTGCGCATGATGTTTCTCGATTTATTGTGACATCAAATAAATACTGGAATCATGTACTCCCAACTGTGTTCTCCAAGCATCTTTGGTGAGCTTATAAAGATGATAAGCAGAAATCTTTTGTGCTCTTAAAGATTGTTCAACAGTTGTAACTGCATGCGTTCATTTATTATTTTTCGTGATCTAGTTCAAGATATATCTCAATCTCATTTAGGCTACTCAATCAATCTACTTGAGATGTTGAAAAAATGAATTTTCATTATAATTTTGATAGATGAGTAACAATCAGCATCGCAAAGATTGCGAAAGCAAAAATTGAATAGAACGCTTGTATCAAGATTATTGTAGTCGAATTGATGTTTATTCGATCTGCGTATCCCGTGGCACAACATATGGCAATGATACAAACATGGATGCAAACGTGAGCATTGGAAATATAATATGGATTTCAGTTAAAAAAAGTTTTTGTTATAATTATCAAAATTTTTTAAAATTTCGTCATGCTGGTGTTCTTTATTTTACTTAATGGTCTAATTCTTTTCATATTAGTTTACTATATTGTACATATAAGAAATATAAAATTGAAATTAATGAAACCCATTATGATTGATCGTCCCATATATTTACAGTAGTGTTCAAGAGTTGACAGCATTGATTACATATTCGACCAATGGAACATTGTCCTCCTCACTTTTCTGGATCAATCAACAGCATTTGACACTATTCATCACTCAGCACTCATGCAGTGACTGCTCAACAGTCGGATTTGAAAAATCACATCTCTGAAGTTGAAAAATCACGTCCCAATCTGTCGTTTGATGCGGACAACTCGTTCTGGTGACATCTGGGATCAGGACTCGGACCCTTCTCCCTCCCACAAAAATGCGACTTTGCATATGCACATGCCATATGCATGCAAGCATATGAAGGGTCATTGGTCAAAATATTTATATAGGGTGGCTGTTCTCTCCCAGATTCAAATTGCGAAAGTGTGAAGCTATGCATAATTAGATCATTAGATTATTATTGTGCATCATCACATGCATGTAGATTGCACAAAATTGGAAAATATTGATATAAAATATCTTGATTCGTCGATGTCTGAGCTAATGAATGTTCATATGGCATATGCATATGTGAAGTCACATGCGTCTCTCCCACCTGTTCAATTGATTCAAGTGGTATCAATGTTCATCTAATTGCAGATGATTTTTGTGGCTATGGTTACTATTTGTTAAATTGCGTGGCTTTTATCTATTTGCGAGGAATGCCTTGATGAAGAGTCATCACAGTGGACGACTTGGTTAAAGATTAGTAGTCATACTGAATTCGCCTCCAGATAGAGGTAGTCAAGCCATCATCATGAAGGTAACTTTTCTCTCAGGTTCACCTACAGAGCCAATGAAGATAGGCAATCATTCACTACAGCCTGACAATCGTTGCTATAATGCCTCTAGAAGTTTTCGTGTTTGAGTTATTGATGGATTTTTTTGAATTGTCATATTTTGCGAATTTCTACTTCATCTCACAAATTCGTATTATCCATAAGTACGCGTACTTTTGAAATTCATTTTGTGTTACTTTATTTCAAACTCATCGATTGTATTTTGGATTTGAACTCATATTATCGCGAATTTGAATTGTGCCTACCAGAAGTGATTTTTCAGACGTTGTCAGAATCCCAGAGAGTCCACGATTCAACAAAAACTATTAGCATGAAAGTCTAAGACATTGAAGAAATTGAGTTCAGGGTTGGTAAAAATCGTAGTTTTTAAGCTTAAGACCAATAATTTTAAGTTTTTTAAACTGCAATTAAATTTTAAAGTTTTAGACATGAGAGTTTTGAGCTCTTGTATTGGAGTCGTATGTTCGTATCGGCCTTATAATAGCTCCTACAATTATGTTAATATCTCTGATTCATATACTTTGAATGACGAAAATTTTTTCCCAATCAAAATAAGTTCAGGTTGCATTATGGATGAAGTGCTATCGATTTGGGAGAACTGTCTCTTGCATGATTGTGTTGAATGTACCGCAACTACATACTTGGCAGCTTTATAGGCCATCCATCACTTGATAAATTTCTAGTCTCTCCTGTCAGATGTCAGCGCACAGCGATTTCTAAAACAATGACTTTTTAAAAAAGAATCACTGGTTTAAATCAATGATTTTGATCTTGCCAAAAACAGTCTGTTGCTCCTGTTCAGCCCATTAACAATGCGCAGTGAAAAAGTATGCTTTCAAAACTGTCATAGCCACTTTGAAACGCACAGCCTACGCTGAAACGCGCAGCACTACGTCAGATTTATATCAGTCAATTCAACTGCTACCTCTTCAAAGGCGGATCATGTGTTGATCATGGTGAAGCTTGTCACATTATTTAATTTCAAAATCGCTCGATATTGTTGTGTGCGTTTGTGTCTGAATTGTGCGTAAATTTTGAAAATTCTGAAAATGCACGTGAAATGAATTAGTTTTTATCATCACAACGATTCGTAAGGAAATCTAGGATATGTTTTACTTGCTATTTTGTATACGTCCTTATCACTAACATACTTTTGACTAAATCGGTACTTTCGGCCTATCGAAAACGTCGATTTCTGAGAATTAAGACAGTGTTTCTCAACGTTTGACGTGCTGGGGCCCAGTTTTTCGTCCGCCAGCCATGTAGTGGGGAACGAAAGGAAGTAGGGTAAGGCGACTCTGAAAAGGTTTGGTGCTAGCATTGTTGTATGCAGCCAAGCATAGATACCTTCCGATGCCAATTTATTTTTCAAGAAGGTGCTTTCTTTCATTTCAATAATTTCCTCTGCCATGACAGGATCTAATTCAGGATCAATCAATGGGTCGAAAGTATGAAGGGCAATCTGCCATTGTGGTGGATCGAATTTCAACATATCAAAACGAGACAGCAAATTTGCTTTCAAACCAGTCAAATGCGTTATGCACGAATGAATTATTTCCTTGGATGGTGAAGTTTTCTCAAGGTGTGGAAAGAACTTAAACTTATTTCTTCCAAGCAATGTTATCCAAAGATCGAGTTTTGCAACGAACGCTTTGATATTATCTGAGCATTCAATCAAATTTGTTCGCCGGCCTTGCAGCTACAGATTTACTGTATTCAAATGATAAAATACATCAGCTAAATAATGAATTTTGGACTTGCTACGCTCTCAGTTGCCTCGTTTCTAAGACTGAAGGCGGTCTGTTTTTGCTTACCGGTACTCCTGCCTGCAGATGAATCCCATCAGAGTTTCCCACAGCTCAACTAACCTTTGAAATGACTTTCCCTTGGATAGCCAGCGTACTTCTGTATGTAGAACCAAGTTTCGATGAGAGGCATCGTCACAGAAGTTTTGAAAGAGTCTTTCACAAAGAGCATCAAGAGTCTTTCAACAACATCTTGCATTTCTCCGCCAAGAGATTTGGCAGCCAAATGTTCACGATGAATGATACAATGAATCCATTTAATATGTGGTGCCACTTTCTTCAATCTCGCAACGTGTCCTTGATGTATGCCAGTCAATGCAGGCGCGCCATCGGTCGCGACATGTATTAGATTTATCAATGGAATATCTTTTTCCTCGAAAAATTCCATCACGGTGTTGTAGATAGATAAACCAGTCGTGTCGGTAGTCAAATTTTTGATGAACAACCATGGTAATATGATCCTTGTGACCATATTTCTTCCTAGTTTTCGTTCCAGTTGATGCCAATTTCACGTTCAGAGAAATATTGTTTCCAACGTTGATAAAATATTTATGTACAGCTCGGTTTGAATTTTTCTATCAACTGCAGCTGTCATTATTATGTTTCTGAGCGAGAACTATCATTCTCGTATTATATTTTTACAAATTAAATGCGATTTTTGATCGACTCCTATGGACTAAAAAGCCTTAATAATCAAAAATCGTTGATCAGATTCAATTTCAATATTATCATTTAACCTGTTGGGCCGCGACGCCAAATTTGCTACAATGCCCCAACTACCCATGCACGTCATCCTATAATGAATGTAACTCCATAGTAGGGAATCGAGTGACTACCGCATCTACCCATGAAGTGCGGTGCACGTCATGCTCCTCCTATTAGTGTTCGTGTGTACGTTTGATCTAAATGCGTTTCTCCATCCTATTTCCCAGGCCTTATATGTAGTTTTGATAATATATAGCAGCGGGAAGTATCATCACATTAAATGGATTGGTTGATAAACGCTTTGAGATTTCATTTTTATTCATCAAAAATTGGATTTTATCTTTTAAGAATCATAACGCTTCCATGAAAAGCAAACTTCTGATAATCTAAAATCAGGGTGGCGACCGCGCCCGGGAATCGCCCGGTAATGATATCTTCACTCTAGTAAAAAAATAAAAAAATCATAATATGGAACGAAAGTTTTGTCTGTTTCAACCACGAAGTCAGAAATAACGATTCTCAAATATTTTAGCAAGATACATCAGTTTCATTCAAATTTAACCCATTAGTGCCGATAATTTTTTCTCAAAACAGCTATTATCTTTGCGAACATCTTCCCAGTGAAGTCTTTTTTGCAGGCACTGCTGAATGTCCAGACAATAAGAAGATAAGATAAGATAAAAATTGCTTTATTTGCCTCTCAGGATGCGGCCAGCACATTGGCAAATTTCAAAAAGCATTACAACATTGGAACGTACATTAAATACGTAATAAATACATATACACTCGTATTATCATAAAAACTGTGTAATGTGATAAAATTCAGCAAACGTCAGAAACAGTATTTTATAAATGACGTATTTTTCAAAATAGTAAAATTCCGCTTAAGCAGCATTATAAAGAATGAATCGAAAGTAGCCGATGCTGTCATTATTATTTTATTTCCCAAATTTTCGCCTACACAGGCCGCGTCAGGGGATAAAAGGATTTTATGTTTACAAATATCTAACGATTTTGAAAAATATTGTTAGTAAGATATCAAGGTTTCAGTAAGTAAATAAAATCCATAGAAGTATTGATAGTATATGAAGTGCATAGATGTAATAATTACATAGATGTCATAGATGTAAAAATTACTCATGGAGGTATAAGTATAGAGAATATTATCTAATAATTCATATAAAAAGGAAATGTTTATATTGTTCACGTTCTCCTCTCGAGTTAATTTTCGGTTGTAGCTTGTTGATCCACACTGCTTCACGTAGTCTGATGTTAGTATTGTCGTGTTCTTGTGTTATTACTTCCGTTGTTATGTGGTTACTGTTGCATAATTTCAAATGTTTATGTACTGATGATGCTTTTTGAGTAACGTGCTCTTTAATTCTGGTATGCAGTAGTCTGATGGTACTCCCAATATAAAATTTTTGACATTTCGAACAAGTTATTTTATAAATCACATTTTGTCTGAAACAAAGTTCGTTGTTGTTTATGGGACAATTAGTGAGTTGACATGTTTTGTTGGTTGTGATTTTCTTTTGTAATACATTCCTCAGAGTTTTTGAACGTTGTGCAAGTCCAACATTCAGTTGTTCTTGTTGGAATATTCTCTTTATATTCTGGTTCATTCGATCCGAAATGAATGGTAATTTCAGATAACATTTCTTCTTGTTCATGTTATTTTCATTTTTCTTATTTCGTCGTCGTTTTTTCGAAGCTTGAATGAATTTTTCTGGATAATCGTTCAATCGTAACACTTCATCGAAATTTTATAGATGACTTTCGGCTATGGATTTGTTCGAGCATCGTTCTTCAATTCTGTTTCGTTCATTATTGATAACTGCCAGCTTAGTGGATGTAGATATATTGGACTTGAAGTTAATGAAAATATCTCTTTTGGCTGTTTTCTTATAGAAGTTAAAGATTGGTTCATTGGAGTTCGTCGTAATTGTAAAGTCTAAAAGACTCAAAGTATTGTTATCATTTGGTAGTTCAATTTCGAATTGAATGTTCGGATTTTGTTGAATTGAATTAACAATGAATTTTTACATCTATGACATCTATGTAATTATTACATCTATGCACTTCATATACTATCAATACTTCTATGGATTTTATTTACTTACTGAAACCTTGATATCTTACTAACAATATTTTTCAAAATCGTTAGATATTTGTAAACATAAAATCCTTTTATCCCCTGACGCGGCCTGTGTAGGCGAAAATTTTGGAAATAAAATAATAATAACAGCATCGGCTACTTTCGATTCATAAACGACGTAGAATATCTAGACGTTACAGCAGTCCTCGGCCGGGACTCCTAAAAACAATTTTAGTTCATCCTTATCAAAATTTTTGATGAAGTCATTTTTAGAGCCTGAATAGCGAAAAGACTGTAGAGTTTCAGAAAGTGACCACGAGTGGTAGACGCATTTCGGATGAAAAAAGTATTCGGATCACAGGGCGCACGGTGATTCATGATTTTGAATACTTCCGCGAGGTCCATTACATGTCGACATTGGAGGGAGGGCAGATTTAAATGTCTCAGTCGTTCTTCGTATGGAATGGAAGTTAAGTCATGAATATTCTGAGTCAGGCGCCGTTGCACATGTTCGATTAGAGCAATGTCTATGTATAAGGATTGATTCCGAACTGGGACGGCATATTCTAGATGTGGGCGAACTAGGGAGGTGTAAAGCTTCATAAGTACGTTAGGGTCTCCTGACATGAAAGTCCGCAGGATGGCAGAAAGAACGTTGCTGGCTTTCTTGACACAAAGGATGGTGTGCCGTGAGAATTTGAGATCCTTCGGGATTTGGATTCCAAGGTCTTTAACGTACTCAGACCGCTGGAATTGTGTCTCCTTCCACCTTGTAGTGATAGCCAGGATTGCGTTGTCCAAATGAGATAATAGAACATACCTCTGAATTCAAATGCAGTTGCCATTCCTTTGACAAGATGGCCACCGCGTTGAGATCAGATTGAAGTAGCTTGGCAGATTTTCCCGGATCAGCGCGCTTAATTTCAATGTACATTTTGGTGTCATCTGCTTATTTAAGGACGGTGGAATTCACTACTGTGCAATGTGCATAATAAACATGAAACTTTAGTTAGCAGTTCCATAAAGGCATTTAAACAAGACGGAAGATAGTCCTATTCATTGAAGATTGAGGGACCTAAAAGACTTTCTACACAAAACAATGCTTTTTTGTCGACATTTATCCACACCTTAATCCAAGTAGGTATTACTCGCAATATCATTGGTATGACTATATCTTCGGAAAAAAGTGCCGTTTTCACGATGTTTGTGTTCAGTATGAAATTGGGTTACAACAAGACGACGGCATTCCTTAGTCCACAGCATTTTGTACTCTGTCCACTAAAATATTCTTCGCCACCATTGGCGCCGTTGAGATGTGCGACGGCTATGAATAGAAGCCCGAACCCGACCACCTGCTACACGAACCATATTTTTGAACCCGACCCGAAAATTTTAACGATGACTATTATGGCACGAACATAATGAAAAACTATTTCAACCGTTGATATTGTATTTCTCAGTACTATTTAGGCTTGAGTCTTTGTGAAAAAACTATTAAAGGAGAAGGGAATTGCTCTTTTTCACAATGACAATCTTTAGGACAATGCATTGTTTTCCATTTGTGGAGTGATAGGGCCTATTGCGTGATTGTATCCTAAAGTTTGTGAAGTGTTAATGTCATACATTGCTGTAATATACTGAATTCAGGGTGGCGGCCGACCCAGGGAATCCAAAGCACAATTTTTATGGATGACGGCTACCACGCTCCCATTGTTTGCACGCAAACTGACAAAAAAGGATGACAATTAGGAATTCTTCTGGCGTTAACGGTCTTCGTCCATTGTGGCAGTCTTCCTGGTTTCTCTTGTCGATGCTTCTGGATAAGTTGGTGTTATCTTCCTTTTGTATTAACATGTGGATTTTGATATCCTGGCTTTCTCTCATGGCATGAATACGCTGCAGTTCAAAATGTAGCGTTTCAAAATGCGATTTGTTGCTTCAATTTTACATGTTTGAAAATTGAAGTCTGAAATATCGGCTAAGTACAACTTCATAGATTTTTATGAATCAGATGATGAAAATGAAGCATTTTCAGGAAGCGAACTTTTCCATCGATATGAAATCATTTAGATTCCAGAAGTAGCTCACTGGCTGCAGGCCATTGAGGAAAAGTAGATGTTTATAATCTTAAGAACCACCGCTCACAAAAATCAAAAATTTGGAAAACTGAGTGCTGCGACAGAGTCAAATATCGTTCACGTCATAATTTGGTGGCAAAATTTTAACCGGAAAGCATGATAAAAGCAGTTTAAATCAAAAAAGTTTTTTAACGTCACTGCTCCCCTTACTGGGGGCTTGGACGGTGCTGACATAGTCAGACTTTGATCTGAAGCGTTGTGATCTTTTAGTCCAGATGCCCTTACTGACGACTTCCAGTGACACTTTTGGAGCTAGACCTCTTGACCGAATGATCGCCAGGTCAAGCATTTAAGTACTATGCCACGGAGACCACGTACATTAGTGTTTTGTAAGTAGTTTAAAGCAGTGTCCTGATAATTTTTGAGCGGTGTAAGTGGAATAAAATATCTGGTCATTATAAAAAAAATGGCGTGAAAATTCGATGAAATAGCCCGGGAATCGCCCGGGAATTTGAAGCTTGAAATCTGGCCGCCACCCTGTAAAATAAGATTCAGAGTGCATAACAAGGATTGCCATCATGCTTAATTCATTTGATAAAACGCACTGAACTTGCATGTTAACGCATAAAATCAGCTGGTCTATATTTAATCAACAACAGATAGGAAACTCAATCCATGCACTTACTGTGGAATTTGCGAAAGCAAGGCTCAACACATAATACAGGTAAATCAGGACAGCCTGAACACACAAAAATAGTATCTTTCCTTCTTCCGTTCAAGTAGCATACCCAGCATCCTTTCGCTGTTCTTTGCTTGGTTGGTGTTGGGGAGAGTCTTGAGTGAGTTGAATTTTCCGTAGCTGGATCTGGAAACTGAATCAAATCCGATCTCGATCTCCGAGCGTCACCACTTTGAAAGAATAAATGTCAATCACTCTCTCCTGAAAATTTAAAAGTCTGTAACTCCACCTTGACTTTTGTAAACTATCCACGAATTCCTCACAAGAATATGAAGCAGATGCATTGAGAGTTTTGTGAACCACTTGAATGATTTGCGAGCACAACTGCATTGATGTAAGCAGCCATCTCACTGATCCACACAACCCATACATTTGTTATAGCTCAAAACAGACTTTTCTTCACCTCATCACGCACGCCACCGCATAGAATTCTCACACGATCCGAAATATCTGCTCTATGGGCGGTGTCAATCATGTATAGGGTTTTCAAGCCTGAAGATTTTGATCAACGGACTTGACGCACAGCACATCATTCTTCCTGCAAAATGCAACTGACTTTGATGGTACAGGCTTCTCTTGGAGAATTTTAGGTACCCCACGGAATGGTCTTATGTTCCAGTGATCAATGTTCTGTGAGTAAACGAAAACATTGACAGTAGCAAGCTCTTAAAAAATTGTCGACATAAAGATGATAGCCGAGGTCAAGAAGATCTTTAATCATAACGATCACTATCTTCTCACTGAAAGTGAAATTTTGTGCAGTCTCAGGAACATTATCCACTAATTTTGAAGTATCATCAATCCTGCGGCGATTTCAATGTTCTAGGTGTAACCCGCATCGCTTTCACACAAGCAATATGATAATTTACCGCATCGGGCCCTTTTCGACGGTATGTACAGGCGAAAATGAATTCTTCCTTTGAAAACCATTGGTCACCATCAGGTTCAGTATCAAATTCTTCAAAGGCAATTTCTGCTTTCCTGTTCGTCCATTGGCACAATTTGCCAAATAGGTCATAACTTAGGAATCGAAGAAAATATGCAACATCATGGTCCACAGGAATAAACTAATCATCAAGGCCAGTTTCCGACGAAAATTCTACATTTGTAGGGCCTATATCTTCCCCAGCATTCACAAAACTCCAGTCATCTGCGTAATTCGGCTCCTTTATTTCGCCTTCCGACTGAGTTGAGTCGGTATCATCGCTATTGGAATTGTCATCATCGGAACTATCTGAGGAATAGCTCTGGAGTAATTACCTTGAAGCTTCAATAGCTGTTAATCGACGCATATTTGCCTACCAAATGAATGAATGACTTCACAGCTACAATATATATGAGCTTCTGCACTTAAAAACAGTGACACCACATTTCTAGGGCAAGAACCGTGGGAATAATGATTCATTCATAGATCTTCAAGTTCTAGCTTGTCAGCAGCACAGCGCGGCTAATTGCTGTATGCACGAGTTGAAGTTGGACGTGAAAGCTTTTAATATTATGTACACGTTACACAGCAAGATTGATGTTTAATTCATTGACAAACACGCCTCTTCTAGGAATCACCTGGAAACAAAACTTTTTTTGAAAATAATCGCAAAAAATGTATGCAAAACGCTAAGTGTTTTAATACAAATTATCAGTCAATCCGATTATAACGATTATTAGCTTAGAAATTAGAGGGATTTTGTAAAGTAGTCATGTAACTGCTCAATAGCTATATTGATCGTTCAAGGAACGGGTTTCTGAAATCAATCCCTTATTGTCCAAGCGCTAATATTCACAGAGTAATGCATAACAGAGGCCGAATAGCGGATAATACATTGCTACGTTCAGGAACAATGTTGATTTTGAACTGGGAAGTTGATAGAATATAGCCATGATGTGCAGTACATTATACACTGTGCTGATAAAAGTAGAAACACGTCTTTCCCAAATCTTTCTTCTATTTTTCTTCAACCGGTTTCAATTGACGGTCAGATAACTGCCGTCAATCTTCGTCAGGAAGTTGTATAAGAAGAAATATTACAATTAACATCTGATGGACAATTTTCAAAATTATTTTGTAACATAGCACGCACAGTGTCAAGAAGATATAGATGCACACAAAAGAGAGGTTAGCACTTTACATAGTGGGATGTCATAGCATTTCTCAAAGACATTATTGGTCATAGCACACCATAGGAGCTTTAGGCTCAAAAATAGGAGACCTCTGAAAAACATGTTGCATGTTCGACCCATTCGGCCAATCCGTCATTAGTTGGCTGATGAATTTTAGTTCTTCAATTTTTCGTTATTTATCTTCTCCGTCTAATTGTTTAAGAATTGACACTTTCATTTCTGAGTCATTATGGTTGTGTTGCACACAATGGAAAGATACAACTTTTGTTTCATCTTTATGATTAGTATTGTATCGATGTCATCATGATGTCGATGTATCGATGTCGTGAACATGCAACATGTTTTTCAGAGGTCTCCTATTTTTGAGCCTAAAGCTCCTATGGTGTGCTATGACCAATAATGTCTTTGAGAAATGCTATGACATCCCACTATGTAAAGTGCTAACCTCTCTTTTGTGTGCATCTATATCTTCTTGACACTGTGCGTGCTATGTTACAAAATAATTTTGAAAATTGTCCATCAGATGTTAATTGTAATATTTCTTCTTATACAACTTCCTGACGAAGATTGACGGCAGTTATCTGACCGTCAATTGAAACCGGTTGAAGAAAAATAGAAGAAAGATTTGGGAAAGACGTTTTTCTACTTTTATCATTAACCTATTGAATCGCTAGTCGATCCGTCTTTTCGAGCTGTTTTCCTGAAATTGAATAATTATGCATTGTTCTGTCAAATAAAAGCAGCTACTGCTGACAACACTTAATCTAACAAAATTATGGGATGATCAGTTGTCAGCTGATAAACAGTCGCATTCAAAAGTTGTAAAAAGTAGGGTAACTCATTATCTTAGAGAAAAGTGGATTTCCACAACGTTTTTCATTCTGATTTGAGTTACCTAGAAGTGTGTCGGCTTGAGAACAATACAATATGAAAACATCTTAACTTTGATATCGACTGCAGTGATGTTAATATCGCTGAATTTAGAATAAAAAAATCATAAACTAGATGTTGTTACAGAAGGTTATAATAATAGACGGAAGCATGAAGAGCGTATCTGTGAGCTATGTAATGATTCAAATGTAGAAACTTTGTATCACTTTATGATTGAATGTTCAGCGTTTGAGAAAATACAACAGGAAATAGCACCAGTTTTATGTTATTGCGACAATATAGTGAGTTTCATGAATTAATGAATAATCTGACTCCAAAAAATGTAAAACCCATCGCTAAGTTTATTCACAAAGCAAACAACATCCGCTTCATCTCCAGAGACAAAAACTGGTCAATGTTCAGAGAAGGGATCAAAACTCCATTCCCCTCTCCTTCATGTATTAAAATTCCTTCATTTTTTGACCGCACACACTCTTCTTCACCTTTTTTCATAAACGTGTTTCAGTGTGTTCAATATGTTATTATTGAATGTTTTACAATTGTTTTCCAGAAAGTTTGGACTTATTGACTTACTGACCTATGTTGAATTGAAGATACACAAGTATAAGCCATCCAACCTACCGTTAGTGAGTCTTAAAACGATTGTGACTACTATAGACTTAGGCACCGCTAAGCGAATGAAAGTAAACACAGACTACCAGGAGCATTTTTATGTCCTAAATAAACATTGCAATCAGACGAGACGTTTTCTCCTCACTCCAGCAGCCGAACAGCGGCGTGACGTCATCAGCAAAATACAAAAGTCGTTCGCTCTCTACTCGAAGAGGTAGGTTGCCTGCAATCACACGCATTCGATCTAAAAATAACTGCTGACTGCTTTGAGGTCACCTGTCAATATAAGTTCTTCTTCAATAAGGAACTGTTAGTAATTCCAAAATTCACGCCACTATCCAAGTGAGTTGTCAGAATGAAATAAACAAATAATTGACCATGTATGTAAAACCTTAGTTGTCTGTTAGGTGGAAACCAGAAGTAATCAAAGATGCCTGAGAAATCATTTTCCTTTTTACTATTTTACAATTTTTTTCTGAATCCATGCTTAATAATATGCGTAGGCTATGGACTATAATTGTAATAGGAGAATGTGCGCACATAATAAAAAAGTACACATAGATTAAAATTATTCATTTTTCCTGCTTCACATGATGCTATAGTTAGGAGACTGGTTATGATATGACAACTCAAATGAAAGTTCAGACAAATTCGATTGCAATTGATTGCTGTATTTACAGAAAATATCGGAACTTGGGAGCGGTTGAGGAATGAAGTAGTAAAATAAATTCAAAATATCATGAGTAGCCCATATGTTGAATGAAAGAATCATGCAATAAACGCAATAATAGGAATGAATAGCTTATCCAGGTATGCCTTCTATGAGGATGTTCGATTAATTTGCTGTTGCTAATTGTTTTGTCAAAAATCCTTTCAAGTTGATATAGGCCCTTCTCATTTTACGCATAACACCCTATTCGTGATAGATCATTATCTACATTGATGGTTCATGAAGCTTGTGACATATGTGCACATGTATACAACGAGCGTATGTTAACTAATTTATTTGTTGCCTGAAAAGTAACTCCAGTTCATCCTCTCGGGCTTGATGCAGGCATAAATAGGGCCTGTACGTAAACTGGATAAGTAGATTTGTAATGTCGGTGTTTGGTGATAATGATCACAATTCTTTTTCAGGTGCTCGCAAAATGCGCCGGAGAGCTCTTGATCGCTCGCTTGAAAACAAATCTAAAATGAAGACGAGTAAAAAGTCAGTCACGAGGAAACTGAAAATTGTTGATAACAAAGTTTATTCAAAATCAAAAGTGGCGAAGGTATCGAAAGTAGTATCGTCAAAAAAGTTGACTAGTCAGGCTACTAGGAAGGCTGATAGTCCTGCTGTTAAAAAGGAAGTCAGGAAATCAAATACAAGTATGAAGGTATCTCCTAAACAGAGTTCAGTTTCCAGGAGTCGGTCAAAAAACAAAGAAATTGTCAAACTAACTGCCGAACTCCCAATTGAAACAAATGAAACTAAGAAAGGATCAAGGCGCAACTTAAGTAATGACACTGTGAGAAAGTCTCAAAGCAACTCGAATAATGATCTCAAACGAAAGTCAAGAAGTAACTCAAACAATGAAACGAAGAGAAGGTCACGGAGCAACGTAAGAGTGGATTCACGACAGCAGAGTTCACCTACAGCACTCAATATGAGCGGCGATGGTTCATCTGCTGTAAAAACAGACATGAAAAGCGTAGTAAAGAAACTACCAGATCGCAAAGGCAAACCGAAAATTTCGCAAAGTGCTCCACAATCCACAGTTAATTCTATTGGCAAACTGATAAGACATGTGAATCGATCTACGACAAAAGAAAAATCCAACTCGAATGACAAGTCTATCGTTTCAGAAATTGAGAAAAGGCCGAAAGTCAGCAGAACGACGAGAAGTCTATCCAGCAGCATTTCCAAAACTGGACGCACTGGTAAACAGGATAGATCCTTGAATCAGAAAACTACAAAAAATAAATCCAAATCGGAAAATAAGGCTGAAAGTTCTGTCACTGAAAAAAAGTCGAAAGAAGGCATCAAAACCACAGAGACTTCATCCATCAAAATGACGAGGACGCCACGTAAGTCGTCCGATCAACTGGGAGGACCAGCTCGTCAAATTAATGCAAGGCAAAAAGTAAATAATAAGAAGCCCCTAGATAATTCATTGAAAGAGACGCCAAGGAAGCGTAAAGCATTCAAAAATGAGAAAATCGAGTCTGTCAAGGACGCAATAGCATTAATAGATTCAGAAATTGCAGTTAATAAATTGATGAAATCTCAAGACGAAGAAGAAAAGGACAGTTTTCATGAGAGATCGCCATCTGTCAAGCGAGCAGTCGGCAGAAGAAGCTGTACACCTCATTTCCTCGAGAAACCAGTTAAGTCAGCAGGCAGCACTTCCAAGGGTGAGCCCAAAATTAAAACTGTGGGTCCTAGTAAACGCAGCATTAAAGACAGTAAAAAGTCATCATCCACGTCTGATGTAAAGGATTCAGCTAAGGCGGAAATGGATTATGAGCCTGCTGTAAAGAAAAGGAAAGCAAATGTGGCAATACAGAACAAACGCAATGATTCAGCAACGGTGAGTACCAAATCATAATAAGAAAGCAAGATGAATGAATTAATAGACCTTTTTTATGCTCAGAAGCACATTAGACAAGTGCCTTTCATGTGGTCCGGGTTTTGTTTACCCCACTCTTATTCCGTTTTGCTGAGGTGTTTAGCAAGGATGCAGGGTGTGATTAATTTAGAAAACTTACATGTAATTGGCGTTTCTCAGAAGCTTGCATATTTTAATCAAGCGAAAACTGTAAGCTATCCAGTCTAATAAGCATTCTGCAAAATGTCAATCACTAGACTATATGAAATAAAGAAGAACCAAAAGATTTGCGCAGAAGTCGAATTTATTAAAGAGATACTGATAACGAACTCAAAAATTTTTGGCCGATATCCTCATCAGGTGAAAGTCATAAGACACAAGTCATAAATGAGGGGGATTCGACCGAAAAATTCTGATTTCGTTATTATCTTTTCAATATATTCGAGCTCTACTCCCATCTTTTGGATTTTATTTTTAAAATTGTATAATAGCTCCATGACTGTCATTTTTCACTTTTTAAAGTCCTAAAAGCTAAGTTTTCTAACTGATGTTATAGCCATACAACATACAAGTCTTGCATTAAACAGAGATGTGATTTTCCGGGATTTTGCCGGAACTTAGGTTGCTAATGTAATTTCTTAATTTCAGATATTTATTTCCAGTGACTCCCCTATCGAAACAAAACGAAGTTGAGACGAGCTGACTATCTTATTCTGTGCCTGAAGGACTTAAAAGTCGGTTGGTGACTTTTCAACATGATGAAAAAGTGCATATCTGTATTCTACTCCCTCACATAGTTGTATCTATTGTTCCGATAGCTATCCGCTCATCTCTCTGGGAGAGACTCAGTTTCCGAAACTTTCTGTAGAGCGAAGACGATGAAAGTCCGTCAGGTCAAGATTTTAGAACTAATATTTTCTTTCGCGATCACAGTTCTTTCCGATGTTTTTTATCGGCAAATAATCACTGTAATGCAAAGAAAATGCGAGCGCTTAGTCAATTGCGTGACAAATTTGGGCACAACAAACCATTCAACAGTAAATTTGGTTCACTTTTTCATGCCCATCGAACGAATTCTTAAAGCGATCCTATCATGAACACTTTACGTACAGTAATGAAAAGTCCCATAATTGAGTCAGCTTTTTCGTAGACACCGTAGCGGTTTAAGTGCTAAACAAAGAATATGGTAGACCCATCTCATCCATCATCATAATTTTGGAAGTTAAGATATATAGGCTATTTATTCGGCTTTGAAATCAACTTAGACTATTACTAACGAAGTTGCTGAAAAAGCGTGTACTCCTGACATTATCATGATAATTTGGTGTTCTCAATTCTACAGGTGACTGTCAAAAACTCTTTCTCGGAGTCTCCATCTACGTCTCAGGCACCAACTGAATCCGAAACAATGACTAAGAAACCTACAAGTAAAGGTCGCAAAACGAAAGCTACTACAATTTCGAAAGATGGTGCGAAGAAAGGGAAATCTAAGGTATTCAAAATTTTCACTTTCGAAGTAATGTGGCCATTTCGTTGATAAGCATATTTCCTGCTTCTAGATTTGCATTTGCATATATACATCACATCGACAAACTTCTTTCTCCTCTGATTGCATGTGTTTTCCATTGATGAAATTTATGGTATTCATTTTTGTCCATTTTTTACTGTTTGAAATTACAATGGTGAACACCTAATTTCCACATCAGAGTGTTAATATGCGTACTCTGAAAAACAAAGATAAAGTAGATCTCAAACTATTTTGAGATTGATACTTCGAATATTCTGGTATGCGAAGCTATTGATTTAGTCGGTAGAGGTGGTGGGTTAGGATTTATCTGGAAGTCATCTGCCCACATTGATATCAACATATCTAGCGGTGCCTTGTTTGATGAATATAATGACAATTGAAGGAGCTGAAGCAGTAATTATAAACAGGGCTCTCGCGGACATTGATGCATTGAAATAGTGTAAAAAATCATTTGAAAATATTATTTCACGAAAGAACAACGATGCCTTTTGGGATTTGTCTTAAAATGAAATGACTGGAGCGCGTAAGTCAAAGTTTTCCGGAATTTCCACCACTTTGTGTTGGGGTCACGAGATTGAGCTAGAATATTGATTAAATATGTATTAATGAATTGGACCGTACACCAGCAATTTTTCCCCACATTTTACCCTACATCAGCAATTATTGATGCAATTTCTCCCATCGCATCAAAACTTTTCAGACTTGAATGTTTATGGTCATGAATGCTTTATTGCTCATTGTTTTCTGTGTAAGCACGAAAATCCTGTTTGCTGTCAAAGGTTAGTCACTCGACAATGTGACTTCATAGAATTAGCCGGTAGCCTGTACGATTTTGAACAATTATTTGATGTAAGGAAAAATAGGCACTGCGCCAAATTGTTTGGAGACATGTCTTGATTCAATAATCAATACTTATTCAACGATGAAGGAATAAGTAGGTGTTCTGTGCAATAACTAAATCTTTGTTCCGTTATTCGATGGCGCCAGAAAAGTTGTGGGTTATTCCACTGGATGACAGCACGGCGTGCGACACGCAGTGCGGCCGAAGAGATACAGCTGTATGCAATGTATGATTCCCAGTCTCCCAGCACTGCACCTGAGACACAATTAGATTAACACGTGGACGCTATCACTTCGCTTTATTCGTTTCGGCGTGAAACTTACGTAACTGTCAGATCCCATTCTCGTAAATGCTTAGCCACATAAGGCACATCTTTATCATTCATGCTCCGATTAAAGATAGCAGGAGCAAGAATCATCATTTACGTGGAAGCGTTGAGACCTTATCGGATAGACGGTATACTTCTCGTTCAGCGGTACTTAAACGTAACCCATAATTCATCGCTGAATTCCCATAAGTAAAGAAAAAGCGGTTGAATTTCTTTCTATGAGAAATACGTATTAGGAACATACTGACTTATACATAATATTTCATTGCAAATAGTCGAATGACTATCATAGAGTAGATAATGAATAATATCGGCAAATAACTATGCATTGGATATCAGCAGATCAACAACAATTATCAGAAATACTTAAAGGATGCAGCAAAACAATATGAAAAACTTGTAAAAGTGAAGCAAGCGTTCTGCCTTCTGTCTAAATATCTAATTACACAAAACTAAACTAACAAATATGAATTGCCGTTCATTCTAAAATAGTTACACCAAATCACTTTCCAAGTTAAAATTGAATACTCCATCAAAGTCACGTGAGCTGAAGGCACTCTGCAAATTTGCTACGTTGGTGGCACTGGAAGTTGACGGTTCGTTAAAATCAAGAAGACGACTTATTTCTTTTTGTTGACCACTTGATGTTCTTTTATAAAAACGAACAGCAGAACTTCGATGGCCGGTCCTCTCCATGATCAGTTGTTCGTCGATATTCTGTCGATAAAGAGAAGTCGCACATGTCACTTTCGCCGAATGACCTGTGTAGTGACCTTGGATTCCTGCCTTCTTAGCCGCCTCTGGTAGAAGTTTGGCAATTGTGTTGATCCCCACAGGAACGGTAGAGAAACGCAATTTTCCAGCGATGGATATTAATGGGCGTCGATAAAACGGACCACTGTCGATGTCACATTTGTGGAGAGAGTCAAAGTACAAATTTATTAATTTATATACAGATTTCGACGAGTCTGAGTCATATTGTTTAATGTCCTTGAGTGGAATGTTTCGCTGGTTTAGGCCACCACGATTATTTTTGGCAGTCTTCCCTCGAAAACGGACGAATTTTCCAGCTGAGTCTTGTTCAAATGAAAATTGATCCAGAGGTAGACTACGGTGTTCATCTCTCGAGCGAAGCCCGAAAGCCTTGCTTGCATAGAAATAGATTGCAGAAAGCAGTCCATTTCCATTGCAATCGCTAAAAGCGCCTGAAGACCATAATTTTTCCTCATCCGTATTGTCGAGAGGATCCGCTTGCTTCTTATGAATTCCAACTCCGCTGGCAGTTACCTCTTGCACCCTCCGATCGATGCACCTCCGTAGGTAAATGAAATCATTTTCCTCTCTGAAAAAGTTTAAGTCCGGTCTGTTGCATTCATCTCGGAGGAACCTCATTATCCCGCACATTATTCCATGGATAGTACCTGATGGATATTCTTTTCCATCTCGCCTACGAATTTCAAATACGAAATGGGATAGCACAGTTGAAAGAGTTTCTTTTGTAACGGCGTGGAGCTCTGGAAGAGGCGGACACTTTTTGTCCGGGAAGGCGTTGTTCCTTGCTTCTACCCATTCTTCGTACACATGCAGAGCGAAATTTGTTGCCTTCGTCGTGTTTTCCGGAGTTCCGCGGCGAACGCATGAATCAATTTGCTGAGATGACATAAAATTAAATCTGCCTTCGTTCGACATCGTGATCAAATGAACAATTGGCAAGTTAATCTGTTCCATGTACATATATGTTCTTATGAGACATCATTATTATGTAACGTCGCATTCTATGTAGCGTCATCGTATTGCACGAGGAGATAATAAGTGACCACAGCGAGCGACATCATAAGTATCGATTTTTTATCCTTTCACCCACATAAAAAGCTGTAAGAAAACATGAAAATCCAGATTTCCCTTTTCGCGTTGCGCAACTAGTGTCACACTTCAGACTGCCTATTGATTTATGACTGCTTATTGACCACAGCCCCAGTTGTCCCGCTGCTCTAAAATTTTCCTCTGCAAGTATCACAGAGGTTGACCAGTCTCACAAGCCTCATTACGCAATTCCTTCTGACAGATTTTTCTCTACGACAGTCTCCAGTATTTTCCCAACAATTTCCGCATCAAACAAGCTTAAGTTTTGTAATTAATTGAATGACTGTCCACTGCATGCAGGTGTCCATTCATATCTGAATTTCGCAAGCGTGATGCTGTTTGTATGAAAAGGATGAAAGCTGACGCACTCTATCGTTGAATAAGTCAGTTATTGCACGGGAGAAACTAACTCGCGCTTCGCGCTCGTTAGTTTCTCCCGTGCAATAACTAATACAAATTTAATGTCTAATCTAGCAAGATCCCAACAGTGAAATATGAAATTTTAATCTACTGCCATCTTATCACAGTGCCATTTGGTGCAATGTTAAAAACATCTCACATCTCAGTCATTCCGATAAAGTGAGCATGAGAGCAGAAATCATAATTGTCATCATGAATACATGCTGTAGATAGCGACGGACTTATTGCCAACTTGTCGCGCTGTGAGCGGAAAGTAATCACTAGACACCGACATCTTAGGTGAATATTTTTGTCATTTTAGGTTTTTCATATGTGAATAATTTTACGAATTTAGGTTGTTTATTTAGGTGAATTAAAAATCCATTAAAATATCTAGATTCATTGATGGCAATGGTATGTTATCGTTTATTTTCATAAATAGTGCTTTCTTCGGTAACTAATATGTAAACAAATACCGCGACAATAATCTACGTATAAGTTTAAAAAAAGAATTGGAAAAAAGAAAATGACAACTTAGTCCTAGATTTAATCGCGATTCGGAACGATTTTATTTCAAGCTATAACAACTGCACAGATCAAACATTAACAACTAAGTCGGCATATATATGTTTCAAAATGTATATAGACAATTCAATTGTACAATTATGTATGTGTCAAACAAATCAAAATTAGTCGTATTTCAAATGCAGTAGAAACTCTATAAATGCATATAAAAGAATTAGAGAATATGACCAGAAATATGTGGCACTGCCCAGAATCACTCATCAATGTCTTCATTATTCCGATTATAGAAGTAATTCGTTGCCACGATTTTCTCAATGCTTTCCAATGTGATTCCATGTAAATGATTTAATCAAAAAGCAAGTTTTTGTCGTAATGACAATAATTGGGTGATTTAGGTGTTTTTTTCAAAATATCCGGAATTTAGGTAAAAAATTCATTTTAGGTGATTCACCTAAATTGTCGCTGTCTAGTAATCACAGAAAAGGCTTTAACAGCGTGAATGGGAAATTAGGGAAGTGTGCTATCTTCTTAATATTACATCAATGACTATCTGACTATTTTAGCTTCATATTCCTCATCCACATTAAAAAATGTGTCGGGTGGCAGCTGTCCATTGATTGGCCTTCGCACTTCACCGCATACATGAGAATTCTCCGTACTGGGTGCGGAATTCCGTACTGAGGAGGGTCGATCTGATGTGTTCACGGGAAGCGCTCAAAATGGAATAAAATCTAGGGGTAAGAGAGTTAAGGTAGGAGTAAACCTGATATAGAACTAAAGTGATCAGAAAAATATGATTTTAGAAAATAAATAACATCTAGCAGTAAGACATTGCACTGCAAGTTTCACAAAAGTCGTATAGGTATGATAAATGTTAATTCGGATCATCCTTATAAGCAGTTTATGATGCACCGACAAGTGATCGTTTTTATTCTGGGAACATTTACGATATAAATGTTAACTTAGGTTACACACTAATCTTATTCAGTTGAATCAGGAAGTACAGGAATCTGATCATCTGAATGAATCAATCATTAATGAGCTGTAAATTGCAATTCTTAAAATCTTTTCTAAAATTTACACATCATCAAGCAATATGTAGTTTTGTCTTTGTCGAATGCATGTCAATTTCATGTGCTCGCTTTTCCAAAGGAGAGGAACTACCGGTAATTCATTGTCACAATAACATTGAGTGAATGATAAAAACATTTGGACAGCAATATGTCATAAATAAAACACTCGTATAACGACAAACACAGCCTCAGACACAATATTTCGTCTGTCATTTTAATCATCGCCATTTTTAATCATCATTTTCATTACTACTAAAAAATTCCGTACTGGGCGAAAGTCTCAATTTTCATGCGTGTTTCACAGTCACGGAGACCATGATGACCGCTACACGTATTTGGCCTCATGGTGCGCGAACGGTCGTGTTACTATTATTATTGATTTTTGTCATTGACCGGTCAAAATCCGTAACATGGGTTTTGATAACATTTCCTTTTGCAGATACAATTCAATATGGATGAAGAAGATCCGTATGATTTTGAAGCCTATCTTTCGACAATCACACCAGGAAAGCTGAATAAAAAGAATTCAAAACAAGGAACAAAAGAGAAAACTTTGACAAAGCGACCGAAGCAGCGGAATGCATGGGGTGGAGTGTCCCGTAAAGTGACGACACCTGCACACAAGTTTTTCATCCAACCAACTAAGGTGAAAAGGAAGCCAAATCAGTCAGAATCGGTCATGGAAGAGGCAAGTATTCATTATGAAATAGCAATAATGGCTTTATCTGCATGTCATAATGCATTCTGACATGGAAAGTAACGTATCTGTTCTATAAGAAACACAGAAAGCAAAATTACGGAATAAGCTTATTTAATGAAAGAGCAGCCATATCGAGGTGACTTGGATTTCACTCTATTGCTATCATTCCCTTTCCGACTCGTTATTGTAAATGAAATTCAAAGGATTTCTTCACTAAACTCGCACCTAGGCCATCACAAAACTCAACAAATTTATTTTTTCGGGTTAGGTCAAATATTCTACATAAGCGATCTTCAAACTTGATTTGTGTAATCATACGGCTTTTTTTTTGATGTTACACCATGCAGGGTGTCACTAGCTCTCAAATGATTTTATCATGGTACATTATATATGCACTCAATAACACGGTCTTCGGTGCATGACCTACAATTTCATTTGCTGATCGATTTCTTCACTCTACGCCACAAATCACACCTGCGTTCCCAAAGGCAGAACCATGAAGGCACAGGATTACCTTAATAATGTCATCCAGGACAAAGCTCCATCTTTTGTGTTACTCAGGAATATTTTGCAACAAAGCGGACACCCTGCCATTTTGCGAATTTGGTGAAATATTGGATATCTTATGCAGAATTTCGTCGTAAGCAGAAATTCTCAGGGAAATCCCCTGGCCTCAATTCGATTTAGAATTGGTGGGTTAAGGTGAAGAAATTGGTCAGCAGCGGAATTGCTGCTCACATAATGAACTAGCAGAGACCATCAAACAAGTGAGGTGTCAAGAAATCAAGAGTGTAGTCGTACACGTAGCCAATAAAAGTAAATCTACTAAAAGTTGACTTATCCTGACTCGCTCCATGTCCTCTCCTGTTTAATGATAGTGCAATATAGTGCATTTGTTTGGAATTAGGTGTATTTAATCTTTAGCATAAATAATATTAATGAAGATAATCTAACATTGATGGACAGAGACAGTTGAAAGTAGTGATATTTGGGGAATGTACCAAAATTTTTCACAAGATAGTAGTCCACCTGTTGGGACTTATATCCCAAGCTAGAAAATTTCTTGTACAGCTTCGATTTGAAATGCTACCTACCTGAAAAATATGTTACCATTAAGTCTGTGATACCGCTTGACTCGCTTATCATTTAGCAACTAAGCTGTCACAACTGCCTTCATCCAGAGCAAAAGCAACATCTGCTTCAGTGGTGCTTGAAAACGCTGGTCCAATGATTATCACTTAAAATTGTGGCACGAATCTAGCGCTGCACCGGGTAGCGGATTACCGGCGATTCCGGCCGGATATTGAATGCGCAATGGCGACCTTATTTACCCGCGAGGAAATAAGTGGGGATGAATCATACTATGATTTGAGTATGAATTTTTCATACGTAGGGAAAGTGAAATTTTCATACTAAAATCATACTCAAATCATAGTATGAAAATTTCATATTATGATTTTACTGAATTTTTCATAATCAAATCATAGTATGAAATTTTCATACTATTGCTAAAAATTAGGTTTTCACACTTTTTTGTTTACAGAGGTAGCTGTTTATTTGCCAGAGAACATTTGTACAATCGCTGCCGTGAACCGCGTCGCAAGACAGGTGAATTCATAACCTAAAAATCGGTGGTGGAGCCGCAAAGAGCAGGCAGATGACATCGATGAACTGACAAACGATGAAGACGAAGAAGAGACTATTGTGAATGAGCTTGGTGATTCATCAGCTAAAGAAACTATTTCATTATTTGACGATCGAACCTAAGTCATTTTTCTTGCAGATGGTTTACTGTAAAGGCTGCATGGATTATATTTCCCAGTTGGTGTGGACTAAGAATAGTGAAAAAGTTTTGGAAATGCGTACTATTCTAATTCTAGTAATAATTAGTCATGAACCATCACAATGCATGATCTTCTTTCTAAACGAAAATTTAATATGCAGCGGTTCTCATTTGTAGCACACATCAATGCCCTTAATATTTAAGCTTGAAGATTGACAGAATGAGCTCAGATTTAACACCTGAAACACTATTTCCTTTGCAGCCGCAAACATTTCGTTTCGCCTTCAAGAGCCCATCAGTACGGTTGGAGATGGTTCAAACTAGCATATGATATCGAAATGGTTGAGCAAGGTAAAGAACGGCAGAACAGATTGATCTGCGTTTATTTATCATGGTTTTGCCGTGCGGCTGATAAATGATATATCGGTGTCAATGCCTTTGGCTGGACATAATAGGGGGATATGTCCAGATTTAAAAAAATTAAGCTCTGAATAACTTTAGTCACCGTCACTGCTTTCTCCCAAAGTATTACAGATCTTGATTTTTATCAAGTGTATGCACAGTCTCCCCTATCTATTTACCCAGCCAGGATCATTGACACCGTGATCTTTCAGTTATCAGCCGCACGTCAAGGACAGGATAAATAAACGCAGATCAACCTGTTCGACCACTTGGATATCACACGCCATTTTGGCCCATTCAATCTATGCTGATGAGCTCTTGTTGGGCGAAAAACGTCTACGCCAGCTAAGGAAACAGGTGTTTCAGCTGGTTAAGGATGTGGTTATTCTTCTATTCTACATGACCAGACAAAGTGGCACTCAGCTGTCAATCAATCGAAACATAAAGTTAAATGAAATTGTTCACCATGCCAGCATAAAGTATATCCCTTAAGCCAACTGGAGAAGTTATCAAGTTTCTACCACAGAAGTCGGTACTGTACTCACTAACCCTCCATGACGAATGATGGATAAACGTTAACGAGTTAACAACGATTTCTTATAATCCATCGTCAGAATTTGACTGGTCTTTAGTGAAGAGTGCGCAAGTGCATTGTCTGCCTTTTATATATGTCTGCCTACTGAAAAACATGTGTTACTTATTTGTACTATAGAAAAGATTGTATTTTGCAACACTGAATTCTGATTTCTATGCCTATTTTGGGAAGACATGCAACCGATGCCTTTCCGGGATATTATCAGTAGGTCCTAAGCTTGAAATATTCAGAATTTCCAGAAGGGAGGATTAAATTAAAGATTTTCTTGACATCATTTTTTACAAGTATTGATGCTGGGATGTGCCATTCATTCAATGAAAGACAGTTTATTAAATCCCAATCGATAATCACGATGTGAATAATTTATTCATCATATTCCGCTCATGCCATCATTCTCAGGCCTGATAACTTCCCCAGTTGACTTATGGGATGTACTATATTATTTTGTGTTTGTCCCTTTATTTTGTAAAAGATTTTCTCTAATTTCTCTTGCTATAGAAAGCCTTCACAGTGTTTTGATCACTAGTATTATTCTATGAACTTGATGACTGTTCAGATTTATACTATGTAATTTTGGGAAACATTAACTATCAAAGTCAAACGTATTTTCATTTTTTAAACGTTATTCCTGGAATGATAGATTAAATTATCATTTGAAGATCGGGATAGTATCCTTGGAAGAAGATTTGTTGCCAACACATCAACTGATTTGTTGTATAACCAGCATTGATGGTTATTTAATGGGAGAATTGTCATTCATTAGTGAGAGGTTTGCAGGCCTGTGGCAGGTCCTCTATTTCCTCTATTTTTTGTCCCTCTCCTCTTAAATGCTCTATTTTAGAAAATTTCCTCTATTTCCTCTAAAAATGTATTAATGTTGATAATGATGTATCGTTTTTAAAGACATCAGTAGGGAAAAATATACAAGTATACGTCGAACAGATTTCGAATGTGTTTTTTGGTCCCTATACATGGATTTAATGTTATCTAATATATATAATTTACAAGTGGAGTTTACATTAATGATGCTCAGGTCAGTGTATTCGTTCTTGTTCAGGGCTTGTTTTTCTCAGGACTCTTCATCAAGTGATCGATCGGGGAAATGAAGAAGGCAATATTCATTAAAGACTGATTCACAAATCCAATCAGACATATCCTTTCCTGTGTTCAGACTGTACGAAACTTGTCGGTCCGTCATTGACTTAAAAGCTTAAAAACTTTCGAAGCCAAAATCCATTTCATTGTCTCTGTTTCATCGGTTTTTGACAAATTTGAACGTTTTTTCCAAACGGAAGGCCTGCTAGTACATTTATTGTACACTCAGTTGTCTGATTTGATCAGAATGTTACTGTTGAGGCTCATCCGACCGAACACTGTTGCACAAAAAGAAGGACATCAGCTTTTCGAAATTCACATGGAATGTACTGAAAACCAACTTGAGACAATTCACATAGGGGTAAAGGCAGAATCGTTACTCAAACAGTGTACTCCATCACAGCACTTGAGTTTTCGGGCCGATGTCAAAAGGTTTCACGTCGCGGTTGCGGGACACCCATTGAAAAAGCTCCCACTTTCTAATCCTGTTTTGAAGTCTTTGCGGTGCATGAGCCCTTCATGTAGAACGGAAAAAAACGGATTGACTCATGTCAAAATATTAAGCCAAAACTTGAAAGCTGTTGTGAAGCCAAACAAGATTGATTCACTCGTGGATGAATGGATGCAATATTCCATCGAACCATTGATCCAGGAGTCGTGGCACTCTTCCGCTCTAGTCGACTTATACTGCAGCAAAGTATTTCAAATTAAGCGGACTGATGGACAGATTAAGTACCCAATTTTGACAAAGTTGAGTAAGGCAGTATTGTGCTTCTTTCAGGGAAGTGCAGATGTTGAAAGAGGCTTTTCACGGAATAAGTTCTTGATGGGCACTACTAGAACGTCTTTGTCTCTTCAAAGTATTAAGGCTCTTCGAACTATTAATGACAGCTTGATGTCGTTGGGAGGGAAACCTGAAAATTTGCCGATAACAAAGTCGCTGATAAAAAGAATAACCGCTGCTCGAGCCACCTACAAAGACGGCATACAGAAATCAAAAGCGTCAAAAAGTAAGGAAGATACATCCAAAGCCGAAGCGGAACAAAAACAGGTCGAAATTGAAAAAGAAAATATCAATTCAAGATTGCGGGAATTCCACGATATGGATCGAATAATGGAGAGAGAAATGTCCGTGGCAAATAATTTGATGAAAGAAGCTAGTGCAAAAATCAAAACAGCAATCCAAAATAAGAATATCGAGAATATTGGAGTAGCACAAGCTATGATGGAAAGTGCTCAACCGAAGCTGGATGAGCTATGAGCTACAACAAATGCAAAATAAACAGAACGCAAATAAGCGAAAGTTCACGGAGAATCTGTCTCATTCAAGATCTAGGCCATTGCCTAAGCAATGCCTAAAATTGCAGATGGTAAGTCGACTGATTTTCGACTAAACTACGTTGTTAAAGGTTAAATTATCACTTTCAGATTTCTCTCGATCTACATTCAAAAACAATTGATGTAAAGTTTCTTGAGAAAAAGGCTATTATTCCAAAGGTACGTCTACGAGTATATTGCATCATGAAGTCTACATCCTCTATACAAATCTTTCATCTTCAGATTTTGATGCCGCCAAGAGAATTCTCAAATGCTGGAGTTGATACATAGTGCCGTTGAACAATTTGTATAACAAGCATCATGTTACACAAACTTGTTTATTTGTTTCAATAAATAGATAGTTTAAAATGTTCTTTATTCAATCCATATGTAAATCACACACCAACAGAATATACAGAACATATCAGAACCAACAGAGCTCCTTGACGCTTGACGAGAACAGAAAAAGATATATAGATAAGATAATACAGAATAAGATACTTAAGATTTAAGAATAAGATATTTACAACGGAAAAATGTGTGTTCAGTTGAATGGTTCTAGCGGGGTGAGGGACAAGCGGTATATAGGGAACTAGTTCTAGAGACAATTCATTGAGTTGAAAAATCGTTTTTTGCTGTGCAATTTTCCAAACACACTTGCAGATACCACAAATGAGTCAGAATTTTGCAAAAGAATCATTTTTCACTTCCTCTATTTTTAGCGTCAAAATTCCTCTATTTTTTGTAAGTAAGCGCCACAGGCCTGGGTTTGGATTCAGCAGTAAACGGTTGAAGGTCTGATTTTATGCATTTAACGTGCAAAATTAAAAATTTAAATTCCAAAAATGAAGAATTTATTATTATTATAAACTCTATCTCTTCGTAATCATGAACGTAAAGATTTCAATGATCAGCATAGGGAGAAAGGATATACACTGCAGAATGATTTAATACGGTTTAATATTACAATACGAAAATTCGCGCAGAATTTAGGCATGGAACGAACCCCTGCGCGGATGACAAATAGCAGCATGAAATTTTCATAGTATGATTTGCGTATGAAATTTTCAAACTACGAAATGCGTATGAAATCTTCATACTATGATTTGTGTACAAAAAATATTTCACTTTCATACTATGATCATAGTATGAAACATGCGTATGATCATACCCTCTTATTTCCTCGCGGGTACACTTTATCTACTGGTGTAGTGTACATGTATTTCATTAATGGAAATCACAAAAATTTGAAATCACCAAGTATATCATATTCATGAAGTTAATAGCACAAGGAATAAAAGATCGCTTCCGTTTCACAGTGTGACGAAAATGAACATTTAATTTGGATTTCACATGAAGCGCTATTTTATATTTCTGGTCGATTAATCTTTTTTTCAGAATCTATGGTGAAAGCAATGGATGAACCTCCTTAATCTTTCATCATTTGTGACATGTGGTTTATAGCGACGAGTATCTCGAAGGGAAGGAAGGGATGATAGTCTACAAAGACCAGAATTGTTGTAATTTCGTCACTTCATCGTGTGACATTATATTTCGAGTAATGCGCTGTAAATTTGATGTATTGAATGCAATAAGATTCTATAGAATGCAGTCCTGTCGAATATTTGGTGAATATTGGGAACCTCCCACCATCCATATTTACTTTCCAATTTTAATTGCGTTGAAAATTTCATGGAAGTAAAATGTGATATCATAGTTTAGGATGACATATTTCTATGCTTCAGTTACAAGGCATTTCATTGGGTTGATCTAAAAAGGAATAACTTAGCCATTTTCCGCTCTATTCACGCACAGTCGATAAAAGAAAATGAGATTATCACCCTTGGTCTTCGAAGGGATAACAACGATTCAACCTCTAGTCAATGAGCTCAGCTCCTACGTCAGCTAATGACGCAACACTTCACTTGAGGGATAGGCATCAAGAAAACGGTGAGAGGGCTTTGTAGATCGCCGAAGTGTCTGTCATTCCTCATTATGCATCGTGGACTGTGACACACACTCATCAGGATGGACAACAAACGATGTTTCCATTCATGTTGAATAGAAGAATCAGAAGCACTTTTCACGTTATGTGTTTAAAAAGAGGCAAATGACAACGCGAAATTAATGCGCACTCCACCGGGCTTCCGAATCATCGTCAAATCTGTGATGAGATTATATTTCCGTTTCGAGCAGTTGTATTTCGACATTTGTAACTTTTGCAGAAACATTACATAGATTTTCTCCTAGATCGTGACAATCGAGAGAAAAGCAATTGAGAGAAGCCTATTTTGGAAACAATTTTGGAAATTATCTTGGAATCAGGAAGAAGTAATAGCGAGAAAGGAGAGGCATTTTCCAATATAATATCCAGACAACAATGTCATGCAAGCATCTTCATTGAAATGACAGAATCGGGTGGTGAAGTACACTTGAAACTTGTCATACTACAGGTGTCAAGTCAATAGACGGAAAATATTGTAAACTGTCGCAATTGATAACTGCAGTGTAGTATGTCAAGTTCAAAGTGTACTCCACAACCCGATTCATTCCAATGAAGATGTTTGTATAACAAACGAAACGTGTCGACTTTGAAAAATTAATACTTAATCTCAGTTATTTCTTTCTATGTAATTTCATAAAAAATATTTATCGGAATTTTGGAACTGTACCAGCAATCCTCCTTTTGACATTTATTACGATAGTGAAAGTCTTTCGACACGCGTTGTGGAGATTTGATGACGGTAGTCACAGATCAGTTTGGGAGACATTTTATACGAGGTTTTCGCTTTCTTTATCATTCAGCACAAATCTCAAATTGGTCTTCATATCTTTTACAACTCGAAAAATTTGGTGGAGCACTTATATGCTCATCCTTATGAGATAATATCGCAGACTTTTTCCGACATATTTCTTGTTATGTTGAGTTCGAGTCACAGACTTAGTAAATTCACCATGGTTTTGATGAGCAGCATTATAGATCTGACACGTTTCATCTATATATAGAAATACCGCTGAGTGACAAAGACAGGATCATATAATATCAGAAATTTCATGAACTTCACATTTAGTGTAAAGTGATAAAACATGTGAAAGTCACATTTGAAATCAACAGCAATCTTCATCCTTATCGAAGTGCTGTAGTTGCAACCATTATGGATTGCTAGCACTGCGATGTAAAAGTACTTGATGATATTTTATGTATTCAAAGCAGATAAAAATAGAAAATCAGCATTTCTTTCCACTATAAACTGTGCTAACATTCGGACGGATGCTTTCGGAGTACAAGTTGAATTCGTTATCTGGCTGATTATAGATTGAAAGCATTCTTCATAAATCTATTCTAAAAACATAAATGTAAGCTGCCTCGCAATAATAAGTTAGCTTAAAAACTGAACAACTTTGCAAATTTTGCGGCAACCTATGCTTTGCACACGAGCTAACTCAGATGCTGTTTTAATATGTGAATTTTCTATCCGACATTCTTGTGATCTTGAATTTCATCTGCTCAGTCAATCTGAAGTGAATACAGCAGCATGTGAAATGCAAGGATACAATTTAGGCAACGGCTCTCTTGCCAGTGCATTCATTAATTGCTACCATTTGTTCGATCTAAATGCACATGGAACCTGATTCAAGATCTTATAGAAAAAAATATGTGCACTTCTTTCGAAAATTTCAAAAAAATTTACCGCAATCTCCTTTATTTTGATTGGAAATGCCTGCATGTGGTGTGACGCATAAGTGCATTATTTGATAGCGGATTATCTTTTCCACAGCCGAGTCCATCCATCGCGGAAGAAATCGTAGAATTCACTCTCCAGCCTCCGTTTGTTCCTGTTGATGACGACTCAGAGGAACCTGGCAGACCTTCTGCAGCTCGACTCCCGTCATCTACGATGTTGATTTCCACTCCACATACGAAGCTGACTGCTGCTCCACTTATGAGGCCGCCTGGAGCTGATGTCATCTCCCCGATAGCCGCTGACAATGGAACATCATCTGTCACCGTTCTTGGTGAGCCAACTCTTATCATTATTTATTGAATTTAACACAGCACTAAAGCTTGTCTTTCATTTGTAGTGGAATCAAAAGCGAACAGTCCCAAAAAGAGAGAGGACGAGGCAGAAATGGAGTTGGAACACGCAGAGGCTGATAATCGTAAGTCTTTCCAGGGACCTACCGTATTGCATAAAATCTTAAGAATGTATGAGAATTCGTTTCCCATATAAAACATTTGGTGCTTAATGTTGATGAGAGATAGGGATATTTATGAGAATCGTATAATTCGGATGCATGAGTCTAGTTTCCATGGAATTTCGACAGTTTGAAATATTTTCGCACATGCATGTTGAAAAGTCCACGCCGCAGACACCCATTGCCATGACGACTGCACATAAAGACAGGCGGCTTCTACTGGCTGACAGTACTTTTAATCATAGTGTCATTACACTATCTGACTGGGGGGGGACTGATTTTGCCCGCGCCTATATATTTCAATGTTTCAAACTGCCATGTTCACTGTGCAGATAAAATGACATCATAAAGTTTCCTTTAGCCAACTGAATTTTACCTAGTTTTCATGTTCTATAATCTGGCATTTAAAGTACAATTTTCTAACAGGTGATCTGCCGTGGAAAACATGTAAGCCTACTTGTATATGAAAATAATGAAATTCAAAACCTTCAATTCCTTCTTTTACTTAAATTTGTTTATTTGAATTTCATGTGATAAATTCAAAGAAGTTCAATCATAATTCTATTTGTATTGTAGATATAAATGTAGCTGTACGTGACTAAGAATATTTGCATGATATGATAAAATGACCAAAATCTACATTTCTACATTTCAATAGCGGACAACATATTGAAAAGGAAATTCACTCAGGTGGGTTACTAGCAGTAGGCCTACAAGAGATGAAAAAAGAGTTTCAGTGAAGATAATCAAAAATTTTTCACTAGCTGCACCGAATGGATTTCTAGTTTTTTATCTGCCTTGAGTACAATTACACATAGGTTGTAATTTAAGATTATGCCTCAAAATGACATGTCTGACTTACGCATTGATGTTCATAACTTTCACTCTTCTATCCACTGAAATCTGATAAACATGTTTGATGCCATACACTTGCGCAGAAGTAGGATTGTTAGGATTTCGAATAATATGAAATCTTCCTTTTCAAGCTTACTTTATAAATGAAGTTGATTTTAAAACGCTGGTAATATTTCATATACGCTTAATGATGTGACAAGTTAAAAAAGGATTAAAAAATGTGACAAGTAGCCGATAATGGATCGAAGCATCAGAGGATCTTTCATCATGTTATTCTTTGTATCTGTAATTAGAGATGAATTTCAGAGGGCGTACAGAATCCTCCATGTCATACATAAACCTGCTGAGAAAGTCGTTGTCAAACAGATATCGATTTATATGAGCATTGATTACTTGACTGTCTCCACGAATCCGTTGCTTTCGTTCGGGAAAGGACATCATCTTCGGGTATTACATCATTTGATCGTCGTGAACCACATTTTTTGCACGGAGTTCAACAGGGTGTCCACGTCCCCTGGAAAACACCTGGAAAATGAAATTTTGCCCTGGAAATCCTGGAAAAGTCCTGGAAATTATGAGACTAATTAAAACACTAATTGCAAGTTGTTGAAGTCATACTCCATGGTTTAAGTGTTTTCTATTTTTCCAGATTTTATTCCATATCTCTACTTATTTGTTACAATTATAGCTTTCATTCGCATACAATTTTTTTGTTTTTAGAATATTTCAGTGACTGGAATCTCCTATCATAACGCATACATAAGTGATGGCAGCAAACGGGAGGATCATGATAATAGGCTGCACTCGTAATTGAGAATCGCACTCCCTTGAATTTCTGCAGATCCGTTAATTAAAAAGGTAAAGAAAAAACAGCTTTTACTCGACGTTTCGGGTCCAGACCCTTCTTCATAGAGTACAAAACAGGCTCCTGCTTTATACTCTATAGCAAGAAATATACTCTATAGCTATATACTCTATAGCTAGAAAAGCAATGGGGATTGAGAACATCTTGGCAGTCATCAGCAGGCAGAGGCTGCGCTGGTTTGGCCATGTGAGGAGGAGGGAAGAGAGCAGTTGGCTGAGAAGGGTGGACGAGATGGAGGTGGAAGGAAAGAGACCATCAGGCAGGCCGAAGAAAACGTGGAGACACACAGTCCGAGAAGACATGCGGAAATTTCGTTTGAAGGAGGAAGACGCTTTAGATCGTGAGTTGTGGAGAAGAGCCATCAGAAGAAACCCCGTCCAACCCAGCGAGTCTGGAAAACGGACGTAAAAGGATTGATTGATTGATTGATTGATTGCGTTTCTCGATTACGAGTACAGCCTATTATAACGCATACAACATGAATGAGACTCAACTGCGTGGTATGGTTAAAAACTATGAACTGTTGTCGAACTCCTAATCGTTGTACACTAGTAGCTGTGAATTCCCTCATTAACATCGTGTGTTATAGGGAACTAGGAGCCTTAAACTCCTTTATTAACGACGTGTGGAACGGTGGACTATGAGTTGTAGACTCCCTCATTAACGTCGTGTGGTATGGGGAACTAGGAGCCGTAATCTAGGACTAATGCTATTACACACTTGATTGCCGTGTGGCAGAATCTACTGACGCAAAATTTTACGCCACTTTTCAAATTTTTGTCTTCAATAATATTAATTTTATGGTGTGTAATCTCCTTAGCCACAACACTTTGGGTAGATTTTCCCGGAATTTTTCTTTTAAATTTGACGCGTGTATTTGAGTAAAATTTCATTGCAGAAAGTCTGGGAATTTTCTTTCAAATTTGACCCCCGATTTTTGGTAAATTTCCCTGGAAACCTGGAAAATGATTTTTAACCTGGAAATCCTGGAAATTTTCATTCAAATTTGCGCGGATACCCTGGTTCAAGTAAAATAGTACCCGAAGATGATGTCCATTCTCTAGAACCGGCAGCTGGTCAGTGTACTTTGCAAAGATTCACGTTTATTGTTGCTTCTCAATACAATGTGCAATAATAAATGCACCGCCTTAAGGCAAGAGTATGCAACTGCAAGGTTCAACAATCTGATTCTTTAGATCTAGGAATATTGACCTAGATCGATGCCTAAATGTATAACTGAAATGATATTAGCAGAGTCAATCGGAAAGTCGAATTTTAATGCATCCGATTCGTGTTTCTATACTTCGATATCTGATTTTCATCGCTTTATTAGCTAAAACATAATAGTTCATGCGACTGCATCAGTAAAGTACTGTTCAATTCTTTAGAGAGAGCAAGCGGTTTAAAATAATTAGTTGAGTGAGTAGTTTAGCGGCCACTTTATCTGCATCAAACTTATTGTATTCTTGCGTTATGTTTTGAAAAGCAATACAGAAGCGCCTTCGAATTTGCATAAAAGCAAGATATAATTATTAAAAGTTACTTCCATTGTCATTCAAGCTAATGTATTGACTTCATAACCGAACAATAGCTCGCATGAGCTAACAAAGTAGCAATGGCAACGAGAGCAGACGATCGATTATTGACTAATCGTGACTTGAGGTCACGATGTCAGAATTGTTACCCTTCATCAACGATTTTCCGTTCACATTCGAACTTAAATATTGGTTTCATGTTAATTCAGCTGACGCATTGCAGCAACATTTGTATGTCCTTGCAATTGCGATTCAATGGATTAAAGGTGATGAATATGATTGAGCGACGAGAATGAGCGATTTCCGCGATCTTTATTGCTTCCATGAGATTTGTAAGAGGATCATACTGCATGTACATACTGAATGACAACAGGATGTACAGTACATGCATGTGGACATGAGGTAGCAGGAGGATCGCGAAACCGTTGTTATATTTTGAGAGATCAGAACAAGAATTTAATTACATCTTAACTGCATTTTGACTGCACACTTGCTAGTATATCAACCTTCATCAGCACAGTATACTCTATTGCAAAGAATCAGTAACTCATATGCAGATAAATCGTGTTCCAGACTACAGATCTCGACAAATATCTTCAAGATTATTATATTACCATCTAAAAATTTTGCCATAGTCTAGATAGAAGCGCTATTATGTTTTTCGCGTTTTCTTATCATATATATTTCTTATGAGACGGCATTATTTGAGAAGTGGACATATAGCGTTTGAGGGTCGTCACTCGAATAGACACTTTCATTTGAGAAAGATGATGTACTTTCATTTGAAAAATGGATATTTCATTTGAGGAATTTTGCTGATTAAAACCAGCATTCTACTTGAAACTTGCAACAATACTAGGCTCGTTATTGAATTAGCATAGCAAAGAGACATGAAGCGTTTCATACTTGTCTTTCTGAAGTGGAAGCCATGGTCAAATGATGTACTTACAGAGTATCTTAAACGTGTGTTTTCTCAGACTTTAAAGGATTTGATATGTCTCCCAATACTATTGGTCACAGAGTGCCATCGCTTCGAGACTTTTCTGTCTTAGATCAGCGGCAACAGAGTAACTCTATGCTTGTCAAGGTCAACCTTTTCTTCTGTTGCCACGTTTACGCTTGGCGGACAAAATCCACGGGCACTTTTCTCATTACATGGTCATGTAATTAAGTTCACATCCTCTTATCAAGCGCATTTCCAACCTCTCCAGACGTTATTGACTGTCTATTGTCTCCTTTCATAGCCCAAATGTCACTTACTTATATCATTATATCAAAACGTTTCGGAACCAAACATGATACACTAGTATAGATGTGTTATGCAGTACACAAATATGAACAAATAACAGCCAATATTCAAAAGATTTTTTTATGTACAGTCAACCTCGCTCAACTCGATATCCTAAGGACTGATTTTTTTATCGAGTTATCCGATTTTGCAAGATAATTCCATATTTCATGTGGTATGCTCTAGGCATATGTGTTATTATCATCGGCTTATCAAATTTTAATGTGATAATTATTGTAAGTTTAACCTAAGCTTATTTCCCAATGCACACAAAATACAAAACAACGTTTTTATCAAAAGTCCAATTTTATTTATACAAGTCAAATTACATGTACTCAATTTTGACAAGGCACAAGTATAAACCGGTCACTGTTTGGAGAAGAATTCAGTTAACAAAGTCTGTTTTCTAGTTTTACTCACCGCTTCGTTCTCAATGTGATTCGCCTCTCAATGGTTCGCTATGTTGATGTGAGATTCACTGGCACTATCATGATGAAGCATGTATTTCTGTAGTTTCTGAGCAGAAAGAAGCGCCTCCTTTGCTGAAACGTCAATACGAGATTCCGTCTCATTATCGCTGTCATCTTCAACGGTGGATGTTGTGACTTCTGATATAATATCTTCGTCTGTTAAATTATTACTGACAGCCACGTTTTCATCGATGTTCAAGAAGTTGTTGACATTCTGCACAAGTGTTGGAAAAGGCTCTCGAAGACGATCGAATATGTTGCCGAAGTCGACCTCGCAACAGTCTTGTAGTTCACTATTCTCAACTGCATTAAGAGTCAGTTTGTGGAATTCTCCCAATTTTTTGGTCAGTTTTGGTTTCTCCCTCTCCCTCTCCCTCTCCTCTCTCTCCTACTCTTCCCTATGCATCAGAAAACCTAGCTTCGCGGAAACAATTTCTCACAGTATCAGCAGAGACGGCGCTCCATGACTTTTTAATCAGAATCAAAGAATCGAGTAAAGTGAAAGAGAAACTCACATTTTCATCGTGCGATTTCAGACGTTTGACGGCCAGTTTTTTTCGATAGTGGTGCTTCATGTTCTTAATAATTCCACAGTCCATAGTTGAGTTCGAGCTGTTGTGTTTGGTGGCAGAAAGCAAAGGTGGATATTCTGTAGACCGTCCGATAATTTAGTAAACGGGCGTAAAATTTTATCGAGTTAACCGAGTTAATCAATATACGATATCGAGATAGCCGAGGTCGTTTAACATTATAATCAATGGGAAGATAATTGGGACATATAAATATTATCGAATAAACCGAGGTATCGAGTTATCCGTGATTGAGTTTTTTGAATTTTGATTATATTAAGACGGTAAACAATTCCTGAACACAAAAGAAAAAGTATGAAGTTAATATAACATCAAGAAATTTAACAGCAAAAATGACATTCCTCAACTTAAATAATCGCCATTGTTAGATTAAGACTAATTGTATGATATGTTCGCATCGAAACTCCGTGAAGTTTCAACTAAAAATTGTTTTAATAAATTCTTCTCCGTTTTCAATTTCGTGCCAACACGAAGAGCCTATATCTCTGCTCCTGAACTGTTGACTGACTTTTCAAATTCGAATTCTCATACCTGTAATGTACGCCATTGTATATGTGAATTGTCTCTATGCAACTACTGGTTTACAGCTTCATTACAAAATTTGATACATGTAATTGACTTTTAAACATATCAGTGTTTATTAACGTATTTATATTATCAGTGTTCATTGACGTCTCATGCAGTATGAATCGACTTTTAACAATTAAAATTTCCATAATTCGGAGAACAATGATATAGACAAGAAATGATCTTGATTGTGGATTCACTCATTCATTTAAGGTTTTTAATTTTCATTTCGCAGAAATCAATGATTTTGTTGACAACATGTAATGAAGACCACATGTATTTGATTTTTTCTCGTTTTTAGTATTCATGAGTATTACGCGAAATACCATGTATTAAAAAATTTATGGTGTGTTTAAGTGATGAATGCATTTCATTCTCTACTTGATTATAAATATTTATGCGGCCAACATTATATTTGTCTATAGCTTTTATGCATTCTTGGTATGCCTGTGATAGATTTCTGAGTAGGCTGTTAAAGTATGCGCAAGAAAGTAATACGATGGCAGAATGAGGAATCTAGATCAACATGTACAGTACGTACATCCATGGTGTTTATCACCATCGATGTCATGATGACGAACAACTGTCGTTATACTCTCACAACTTCCTTTACAGCATCAGGGTCTAACTGTGACTCCGCCAGCATGGAGAAATCAGCAAAAAAGTCTTCAGGTGGACGAAAAGGCATTTCCAAGAAACAGAAAGAGGTATGTATGAGAGTACTGCGAAATAGGAATGTATTGTTTTCTACTTAATCACATGAAATTGCTTTGAATAATGATGATAAGCTTCATTCCCGTAATGACAGACGCTTATCTGTGTACAATCAAGTAATAACGTCACAATAAAAAGTCAAAATGAATGGAAAGCAAGAGGAGGATGAGAGAGTAATGCCCATCAGGAAAATCTATAAATTCGATTGGTGATTAATATACATACAACATATTGCGTCAAAAGAACGTCTATAGACTTGAGCAGCTTGAGTTCGAAGCTCTTTGGCAGTCGTAGATGCCACGTTTCGTCCTACAGTGAGTCAATGCGGCTCGGAAAGACCAGACGCAACGCTAAATAAACTGATGTGGGGTTTCATCACCAGCACGCCTTATTAGGACATTCCGGTCAACCAAGTTACCACGCTCCCTCGATATGGAACATCGACTAAGAATAGCTAAAAACTGTCGATCTGCTTCACTTTCTCAGCTTGGTGCGGATTCTTGATTGCAATCCATGAATGAACCCACTAAGAACATCCACAGCATACGTGTTCCTCTTTTACATCGCACCCAGGAGACAAAAATTGAATTTGTCGCCCAATGACTCTATTTGTACAATCAATGAAGACAACGCATTTTAGTCCGAGTCAAGATACTGATGTTCAGAAACGGAAGAATCTTACTCGTGAACCAGAAACCATCGAGTGCTAGCTCATGCACAACGCGGATGCATAGCCTTAATCCATCTACTTTACAATGTTCGGGACATTGAGATGTTCTTACCAGCATTTATTTTGATCTATATGAGACCATCTGCATTGAGAGGTGTGTCCAAATTTGTAAACCCTGAAATATTTGCTTACAATTTCCCGAACAAATACATTCAGAAAAGCTTTGTTCAACACGTCACAACAAACCCTCGGAAAACTTTGCGAAACCATATACCTGCTTATTATGCTGGCACATCAGCGGCAAAAATAGTCCTGCTCAATTTTTTGACACTTGAGTGCATAATTGAACGTCTCTGAAATTCAACTGAATTGAATGCATACGACAAATCCTTTAAAATGATTCACTTATCCTAAAACATACTCAAATTTTTTGTATTTCTGAAATAAAGGTCGCAAATAATAGATCGATTTCCTAGTGTACTTTCAAATTCAGATAAATTTGACGTCGCTTTAGACGAGTCATTTCATTTTCTATGTGAAATATGATGATGTCATCTTTTTGTATCTTTAGAAATTATCAGAGAAGGATGAGAAAAGTCCTTTAGATCTAATGTTTCTCTTTATTGGCAAACACGAGGCTTTCAACTGTCATCGATGGTCATCTTGAGGCGAAATGAAAATTATTTTCGTCGGTGACGGCTGACAGGTCTCGTGTTTAGCAATAAAGAGAAACATCAGATCTAAAGGACTTTTCTCATCCTTCTCTGATAATGCCAAGTCCTCTATTCAATGATATTCAGAAATTGTCTCATCTCAAATAATCTTCTGTGGTTATGATTACTTAAATCGCCTGCAACTTTGAGCAAATTGAGCGGTTTTCATCTATGTAAATGATTTACATTCATATATTTACTTTTCAGGTTGATGAATTCGAGCTGTGGCTGGCTAAATTTAGTGAAGAACTGTCAGAAATAGAATCGTTCCAGTTGAGCATCGATCATAGTCAGTAGTATGTGGTGCATATTAAGTTTATCTCAGAAATTTGCACCCTGTGTATTATATTTGTTACAACTAATTGAATTTATTTAGTGGGTGATTTTTGTACAGTTGAATTTTTATCGACACAAGTAATTGCGCAGTAAAAGTTTTATGGCCTTGAAAAGAGTACCCAGGAATTTTTATCAATGTTATTTTCTCCTGAAATCTTTTACCGTGCAGTTTTGCCGCTTGCATCTTGGAAGCTCAATTTTTGTCTCATCTTCATTAGAGAAAATGAAGGATTCTGTAATTTTTCCTTTGCTCATTCCCTTTCTTTGATTAGTGCCAACACAGCCTACGAATAATTGTAATATTTTGTATAAATTTTATTTACTTTTGTTGGCACAATGTGTAAATGATTTAATTCTATATTTTGTAAGTCTTAATGAACGGCGATTGTTTTGATATTAATCTCAGGATTCAAACTGATTGAATATGCGTGTATATCTCATGAAATCTTATTGTAAGTGATTAACAGAATTCAGTTGTTGTAGTTTACAATGTTTGGTTGTGAATATGAGATGTAATCACTTCAAGAAAACTATTAAAAATGTCCGTTCCAATAAACAGAGTTTTCAAGCCGATCAATCGTTGAGATGGAAACAAACTTTTAAAAAAATGTGTGATGATAGAGAAGGTCTTTGACAGTGGTCGGGCCAACTGCGAAAAATTTTAAAAAGATGAACTCGCTGCGAAAAAGTAAAATCTTATAATTCTTACATTTGAATGAACCGTTGTCTAGCACTTTAAATACTGGTTTACAGGATGGAAAAGGCAAACTAATGGTAACTAATTAGCATGTTTTCTTATTATTTTGTCATTTAGTTAAAGCTTCATATTAATCGTGGCGTCTTACATATTGTATCAGGTTCATCGAAATAAAAGGTTTGCAGTAGTAGTTCTTAGCATCTACTGAGTTTCCGTGGATGTTGTAACCGCGTACGAAGCTTTCAAAGCTGTGCTTAAGAAGTTGCCGACAGTTCCATAAAAGAATGATAACCGACTTGATTTAAAATTATTTTCGATTAATGTACGAAACAAATAAAATTCGAATTAATTTGAGTATTGTTATCGGATATGCATTGAAATAAAACCGTTCTACATCCCCACCTGCCATAAGATTTTTGTGATACAGCTAACGATGCAACGGTATCAAGCGATGAGTATGTTAAATGAATGAACTCTCTTACAAACAGTTCTTACAAGCAAAGCAAATGTGAAAACGCATTCTAAAGAAGCGGATGCTGCGAAAAATTGAGACCATTTCATACCAGATACCGGTAGGCAGAAAATTTCTTAGCTGGCGCCATACACTAATAATAATAATAAAGCGTCTTTATTCGAAATGATTGAAAATCGTTCATGGCAACAGAGTAATACTAAAATATGCATGTAGATCAAAATACAAGTAAGCACATAAAATTCACATTCTTGTTAAAAACTTGTTATACATCACAGTACAAAAAGGAATAAATGAAGCTGCTCTTCGTCGAGTTTTGATCATGGGTAGTCGCAATTGGAGTAAGTCATCTGATCAGGCGAAAGAAAGTTCAATATACTGTTTGGACTCATCAGAGTTTTGAATGTCTTCAGTGCTCTCGTCTCTCTTCGTTGAGATAGAGGCACGAACAAGTCACAAGGACAGTCTTTGCCACGAATTATTGCATGCGATCTTTTTCGGATAGCTTCCAACTTTTTTGCTTTCTTTGGCTGACATACCAACAAACAGGGGAACGTTATACTCTAGGATTCCCAAAATATACATCTTGTACACAGTTATAAGATCTTTTTTTGATAAAATCTTCTTCAAGATACGCAGAGCATTTACTCTGCGTGCAGCCATCTTGCAAATTCTTTCAACATGTTCATCCCATCTGAGGTCATCTTGAAAAGTAACACCAAGAATCTTTAATGTACTGCAAACCACAAAGTCTGATGAGATGACTGGCTTGGGGGCAGAGCAAGAGAAAATTATTTTGGTCTTGGACTGATTTAGAAGCAAGCCGTTTGAAGAGCACCAACCTGACATGTTCTGCATCTCTCTGCTCAACATTTCACTCAAATTGTCTTTTTTGACAAAAGGAAACAACACAACTATGTCGTCTGCATACTTCAAATACAGGCGCATGATGAAAAGGCCCGCAAGGACCCGACATGTGCGGCAAATAGATAATTAGGCCCTAATATTGAGCCTTGTGGCACACCAGAGCATACATCGATTAGAGGAATACTCGCGTATCCATTTAAACAAACACGCTGAGTTCTATCTTGAAGATAGTTACACAGCCACAATACAAAATTGGGAGAGAGATCATGTTTCATCATAGAGTGTATAAGGGAAGCATGACAAAGTCTATCGAATGCTTTACTCATGTCAAAAGAAATGAGTATAACACCTGGAGTGTTTAATAAATCCATGCTGCGAGTAACAAATTCCTGGATATAAATTTGAGCATGAAGAGTAGACGCAGCTGGTCTGAAGCCAAATTGTTCCTTTCCATAACACCCCAAGAGTGAGGTTTTTACTGATTTCAAAACTGATGATTCAAGGATTTTGCTCATTACAGGTAGAAGGGATATAGGTCTCAGGTCATCGACGGGGATTGTATTGATAGGTTACCCTGTGGGAACGAATCTTGCGAAAAACTGGCGAATGTCAGCTGCAGAATATCATGCTAAAGTTCAGTCATATTTGCGGGATATTCGCTGGCGAAGTTCGCCGGCGACAATTCGCGTTCTATATGTTACCTTTTACTTTTGACTTTCTCTCTTATTTTCTTTAGTAATCCGCCTCTACAGCCGAGGCTCTATTTTCTCCCTCACCTCCTCACTATCCCCCACATATGGCTAATCTATCTAAGAAATAAGTGCAGACTATCATTCTTTGATAATGATAAGAATATAGAGAATCCGCATCAATTTTCATAACATCTCTTGACATTCAATAATTTACAACAATGACAAATATTTGAATAATATCATAGTATTTACTGCGACATTTATGGAAGATAAATACTTTTTTTAGTTTAAGCCTGCGTGAATTAAAAAAAGATCCCTTTTTATCATATCAGACTGAGTATACAATATATTTTCATGTGAAGGTAATATACGAACATTACTACTTACCACTAATTAGTTGCTACAATATCCACGATTTCGCCGGTTGGCGAAAAATCAGCTCGCATTAGTAAACAAATATCTACCAACTAATTATAGCAACTTTTTCGCCAACTGTCGTTTTTTAATTTTACACATGTTTTTGGATAAATGATGACCATTTTCACATGCGGAGATAGTTTTTACACGAAAATGAACCTTTAACACTAGAGGACCTGAAATTTCAATCTTACTAGAAAGCCTGAAGTGCGTCAATTGACGCATTTCTAAAATCATAATCATAATATCGGTCAAAACTGCGAGTATGATATAAGTAGGCTATATGAGATACTTTTGCAATCAATAATGAAGTAATTAATGATTTCTATATGGTAGGGATCTATTCCAAATTAGTTTAGAAATGTGTAAACACTGCTGAGTTAGAATATTAAAAATCATAAAATTCCCAATTCACAAGTAACACTTAGCATTATTTCCCAATTTGAAAAAATAAAAGTCATTATCAATAATTTGAATTGCAAATGGATTCATATTTCACAAACAGAACTAATAGAGAATCATATGAACATCCGGATTACTTACTTGCATTCATTGCACATTCGAATTGTACAACGTCCGCAAACTAGGCGGTTACAAAGCTGACACCGATCTAAGGTACGATTGCGGTTACATGCATGTCAATCTTTGCCGTACATTTCTTTGATTGTTGTCAAAGGCCACTGCTCGTTTTCGAGCTTTTTCCTCGACTTGCTTGCTTTTTGAGAAGTTGCTCTACACTTCTTGAATATATGAGCGTCGACTCATTCTTGATCATCATTCTTATCGACAGTACCGATAATCGAAGTATGTTTGCTTGCAAGTTGTTTAGCCAATGAAAGGCTAGTGAAAAAGTTTTTTAGTAACTTCATCACATTATGAAATACTGTCAACACGTGTTGAGTCTCTTCTTAAGTATGTTTGGTCTGAATTGATGCCAAATTTATCTGGCTTAGGCCATGTATTGAAGAAATCCACACCTGGCTTCATGGGAGATCAATAGAGATACTCAGATGGATAGAAAGAAATGGCATGTATCTATGAAATCATACCAAAGATCAGAAATCAAGCAAAACAAAATTCTCGAAGAGGAAGAAAAGTCCAAAAAAAGTGACAAATTTTTCGTAGCGCTCATTGATCATAAGCGGAAAGCGGACAAGGGATCACCAATGCGTGAAGTTGCATATGACGTTGGACTTGACGTCGTAAAATATTTTGGGCATCACGTCGACCTGTGCTTATTAGCAAGTTTGTTCCAGACAGTGCCGTCTTTTCCAACGAGACTGGCTGCGGACGTAGGCCTGTCAGTATCACCTTCACTATCGATTTCTGTTCCGGGTATTCGCTGAGATAACGGCGGAATATCATATTGCTTCATTCTCATCGTCTCCGTTGTCACTATCGTCTGTATTGATATTGCCGCAAGCAATTCATTGCGGATGCTTGTTGCTGCTCTGACATTCAGTTGACTGATGTAAAGGAGTTGATATTAGCAGGATGCGTTCCCACAGGGAGAAATTTCATGTGCACATTCTCTCAAAAGGCGTGGGGATAAATCATCACTGCCAGCTGATTTGTTTACATTCAAATTTTGAATCTCTTGAAGCACTATACCTTGATCAATTATTGGTACCCAATTACAATGTTCATTGCTGATGTGACTTTCAATCTGAGTCCAGCCTGACTATGGGATCCAAAGAAGCTCTGAAAGTGAGTATTAATAGCAGCTGCAGCGTCTTCTAATGAGCTGAAGTTGTCCGTGATTGATTTCAGGTCCCTTTGCTATCCGCAGGATTTCGGAAGAACACTATCTACAACGTTCCAAATTCCCTTCTTCGACTTCTTCATCTTATTCGACCAAATTAATTTTGCATTTTTTATTTCGTCCGTGACCTTGGCTTTATAATGATGATAGTTCAAAGTTCTGGTCGCGATATGCCATGTGCTTCAAATTTATCAGGTTCTTTAGTACGTGTGACCCAAGGTTTATCTCGTGGAGTCATTTCAACTTCTGAAACCGGAATTTCACCCAATGCATTATTTATGACATCATAGAATGTATTGCATTTCTCTTGAGTATCCTCGTGTGATCTGTAAAAGCTTGTCCAGTCAAGTGTTCAACTTTGCTTTAAATGATTGCTTTTCACTAGGTGACATGCCACGCGTAATTACGGAGCACCTCAAACATCCGTGGTTAAAGACATTCTATTCTTCTACGCGCGTATGCGTGCTGCACTAAGAGTCAGAAATCACTTGATCTGATGCTGTTAAAACATAGGGAATGTTGATGAATACGCGTGGGCGAGCGCTTATAGTTTGCGCATCGTCTATGGTTGTCTGCGCTGCCGCTTGAACCACTAAGATGAATCCCTAAGCATGTTCTGTCTTCCCTGAGCATGTAATTGAGGTCCTATCACATTGTTTAGGCTCTAATAGGCCTACATGCAGACACATGAGACGCAAAATCTTTATAACAGGACTGCCGACAGATGTTGCCGCAATGTCACACGTAGCCACGGACACGGATAGGGTCATGTGTAATTACGCGTGGTTTACGCGTGAGTTACGCGTAATTGAGCGTGGCATGTCACCTAGAGGATTTTGGAAATACAGCAAAAAAAGTTTGAGTGATAATTGAGGCTTGACATAAGTAGAAGTTAAATGTACCTTCAAGCCTTTTTTATAACATTTTCTCTAATTATATCAATAACTTTGATTTTTGCAACTTTATAAGACCACCAAGCTGACGAAATTCGGACGTGATTGACACCTGAACATCAACAAAGACATGAAATCGACAGATTTTGACCAGAGTGTAATAATAAAAAAACAATATTTTGTTTAAAAGCAGAAAAGTGCTCAATACAGAAACGTAATTGAAGTGTACGAGTCTACGAGAGAATCACTTTTGTTTGAGTGAAGATGACGAGTTCAATTATATGTTTTCGTAATGTTGTTGATGACACATTGGAGCTCTTTAAGATTGTTTTCCGTTCTCGTAATTTCCAGCTATTGTCCATCTACGAGGAATTGTGTATGAAGCGGTTTTCACTCCACCTTTTTGTTCAGAAAGATGTCTCGCTGCTCACTTTTCGTTGCATTGGTGACTAACTGACTATTGATCTTTTGTGCTGACATCGTCATGCCGCACATTTGTTACTTAGTTCCGTGTTCAACATGAACTAGAACGGACGAAAGTGCTCGTTGATGACTTTGGTGTTTTTTTCTTTATAAATTGAGGATAGGTCAAATTTCAGTCGTAATTTTCAAAACTTTATATAAAACGTTCATGTTACTTGAATTTTCGTTATAAGTAGTATGACATCAGTGATGAAACAATGACGGTAATCTCAATGATAGAATTGTGCTGGACTTGTGTATATCTGATATATTTGGAATGACGGCTGAAAGCGATTACGAAGTTCTGCATCATTGTCGTGCGTCACCTTCCGGTATGCGCACAACAGCGCGCTCACGAATAAGGTGTTTTATGCTTGTTTTTACGTAAAAACACATATACCTTACCTGTTGAATTAGCAAAAATGAAATTAAATCCACGATAGATCGAATTGCCATGCAAAAGATGTCCAGCTGGTAGGATTCGAAACCTACAACCAAGGTTAATTAGACCTGTGCTTTAACCAACTGAGCTACAAGCCACTTTTTTGCGACTGTGTCAATTGGCAAGATCAAACACTCACCACCACACATCAGCTGTCATAGCAGTTATAATCAATGAATAAATAACACGTCACAATTGTGACCGCCGACATTAAGGCAAGTAGCAGGGATCGATTGTCCACCAAAGCATCTTAAACCATGTAGTGAGTGCAATTAACAATAAGCAGACACCTTTGCAATTGACTAGTGGGCCCACAGAATTAGATTCATCTGCGCGCGCTTCGGTTTCCTAGAAAGGAAGAATTGTATGCAACCTTAATGTCGAAATGGCACATCACAGAATTAGACAACTTGCTCCTTCTCGAATGGATAATTCGTGTATCACTTGCTATTGGAAATGACAAACAATAAACTGTCAACAGAGGACACCAGAGCCAGTGAGAGATGCGTGCTTGCTGTGATATCACTTCGCACACACCAAAACACACATACCTGTCTTGGCTTCGATTCAATGTATGCACTATGCAGTGAGCAATGCCGAGGAGAGGATGTGAAATCATCATGTGAACTAATGTTCGTACGCTTGCTACTTTCTTTAATAATGATCGGAAGGGCCAGCATTATGGAGAAAACTTGTGGGCAATGATCTGAAGTCTTCGAATCTGAAGGAATTTTGTCAATCGAAGCACTTTGCTGGAACTCACATTAATCCGCAAGCGACGCACTACTTTTTTTCCTATCTCTATAAGGTATTAGGAATTCCTTCTTGCCCACTTAATAGGTTCCTCTATGTGCCGTCAATTTCGTATTAATCACACTTCTAGCAAACCGAAGCAGATAAACAAAATATTTAATTCTGTGAGTGGGCCTTTTATCTACCGGTATAGGTCGATCATATTGTTTCATTCACGTCTGAGTGACGTCTTGCTTTGGTCGAGCTGTGCGCGAATGCAGTGACTTGCTGCTTCGACGGAAGTTCGCATCCTATTCCCACAGAGAAATAGCCAAGATTACCATCGTATTCCCATCCCACGAAAGCGATTATTATTCGCCCCATTTCGCATGCCTCAGTTTCATAAATTGTCAAATGTTTAGTAATTTTCACAACATCACGGATCGAACAGTGAAGTTTAATAAAGTCAAACACAGGAGGTAGCGGAAGCATAAGTATGCGTTTAGATCTCTTGGCTAGCAGAAGCGGGGACAACAATGAGTTCAGCTTCCCAGTGGTGCTGTATACTTTCCCCGAGAGTAACATGCCTTTGAACACTGGCTTAAACATCTTTGCTGCCCAACTCATCAGATTCGCTAGGATTTCTTCTGATGCTTCCGCCTTCATATCAAGAGCTAAGGGCATTTTTGATATCTTTAAAGGACGGGGTTATAAGAATAATTTGCTGGTTAATTCTTGCATTAAGTCCTTCTCCAAGAATAGGTTCCTCGTTTTTAAGTTTGGTTGTTTTTCGCCTTGGGCTAAGATAACCTCTTCTAGTTTCAAGTGCGTCCTTTCTATGTTTCCTCAGGCTTGGGGAGACCTTCCATATCGTACATTCGTTATGGTTGGCCTGGCCCCGCCATGTGGTATAGGTTGGAGGTTAGGGGCCGAAACCTTGCTTCATGCAGCCACATGGTTCCTCCCTGATGACTCCATACATAGCAAACTTATTTTTGGTTTTTTTATGTTTCTAATTTTCACCTTTTGTTATTTTTAGTTAGCTTCTCGTCAGGTCCATGACGAACTCTTGTTACAGTTCTTATTTGATAAAAATTAAATCGTTTATAAGTGTTAATTTATTTCCCTTACCGTCTTCAGTTGAGTAGACTTGCCTTTATGCGTATTTCAATACCTGCTCTATACTAGAGTAGGTTACTCTATGTTGTCAGTATTAATTTATATTCATTCATTCATGACTTTTAATTACCTAATTATTTACAAGATTCTCCACTAGGGTAATTGTTTAACTTTGGCGTCTTCCGTTTCCTGGATCCTTCGATTTTTTTTTACCGTGTCGTGTCTTAATTTGATTAATCAAAGTCAAAGGAAAGTTAAGTAATTAAATCAGATTCAACACCATGACAAAAATATATGAAAATAATACTGTTAATACAATGAAATAAAACTGCTAACTCAAGAACAATACAAAAATTGAATAAAACGAAATAACTGAGTAGCATTATAATTACGAAATATGCAAGGAAATAATGAAATAAAATAGTAAAAAGAAATAGTATATTTTAGGTTCTATTCATTAGTATTTATTTTTTATGATTTACCAAATTCTTTTTAATATTTTAGTGCATTTCTTCTTCCATACTTAAGTATTGTAATTTTACTTAGTTACTGCACTATATTCAATTTTTGTATTGTACTTGAGCTAGTAGTAGCCTACTATTTCATTGAATTTACAATATTAATTATTTTCATATATTTATGGTGTTGAATCTGATTTAATTACTTAATTTTGACTTTGATCCACGCCTCTTATGCATACGTTAATTTCCATTTTTGATTTAGTCATTTTGATTGCTATAGTTTTATCATAATGACTGTCATGCAGAGATCTCCCTTGTTGAATGATTTATTCCGCTATCGCTAGTCTGCTGTTGCTTCATTATCCGCAAATGCATGCCGCTGTACTGCTAACACTTATCTTATTTCCTGCCTCCATCTCCTGAGATATACACCACACTGTAGTTCTGACCATTTTATGTTCGACAATTAATTCGATCAGAGGTTCAGATTTAAGGTTTGCCAACTTCTGCAATTATTTAACAACAATTAAATTGCAGCATTGCCGCATGAGTTTGTGGAAATTTTTCACCATTTTAGCTTACAATTCATTCCCACCGAACGGTTTTCAAGTGATAAATGATTTTTACGAAATTCGATTGACTCGTTCGAGAGGTGAGATCCCAACTTCGAGAGCAAAAGACATTCTTTCCACGTGATTGAATAATTATTCCCATGTTTGTGTTCGCATGATCTGGAAACCAAATGTAGATTGCTTTGCATATCCTATAGGATATATAAAAAAGCAATTCGAAAAAATCTGTGGAGCCCTTTATTTTCTTTCTGCAGCTTTTTTGCATTTTTTAGCTTTTTTGCATATTTGATATTATACATTTTCTTTGAAATTATGTGCGCACTCTAGAAATCAAATGGAGATTGCTTCACATGTCCTACGAAATACAAAAATGCTAATTTGAAGATAATCTATCGAGCCCTTTTCTTTGAGTAGCTATTTTACACATTTTTTGCTTTCTTGCATATTTGTCATAATACGCTTTCATTGAAATAATGTAACCTAATCCATATCTACGCCAAAACTTGAAATAGTTCCTAAAATATCAAATTTGTAGCTAGCTAATGATCATCTTGCCGACAGCTTGCAACATTGAAGTTGAAACACGATCGATTTGCAGTGCACGCGCACAGCTACTACAACTACATTGTGTTGTTTAGCATGTTGTCATTCCTAATTTTGATTGCTCAGTATGGTCATATATATGTAATCTTGTTATTACTGCTATACGGTACAGAAATGTTGATACAAAGGGAACATCGTTTTCGACAATCGAGTGTTTTCAAGACTAAACGATTATGATGGAAATATGGTCTTACTAGCTCATAGCAGTGCAATTAAATGATGGTTCTTTGGTTCTAAATTCAGTTTTGTCGATGAAATAGGAAGCGCAAACCTATTAGAAAATTTCAAAATGGATAAGTGTCAGCATGCCACACTCGTATTTTCATCTAAGCTTCCAGTTCAAGCGATTTAAGCTTGCAATTAATTATTTTTTGTAGAGTATCCACGTAGCAAGTAGTGTTAATGGGCCTATAGACTTGATTGGTATGCATGCAAAAAGAGTAAAAAAGCTTCTATATTATAAGAAGTAGGCCTATATATTTTACAAAAAATACACTTATTTGATTTATATTAATGCGACTGTTTTCCTATTTGCATATAGTATCTGTTTTCTAAGATATGTCAAATGAACTCAGCAGGAATATGGAGTGGGAAATTAGAGTCAATGAATGCTTATCTAACTGTGTTATAAGTGCAAGAAGCTTCTAAATACAAGTGGGCGCGACAGATTGTCTTCAAAATTGTATTTTGGTATTTCCTAGGACATATGATGCACTCTCCCATTAGTTTCTAGAATGAAAATATAATTTCAAGGAAAATGTAATAGCAAAAATTCAAAAAAAGTTGCAGAAGGAAAGGGCTCCCCAGACTTTTTTAAACTTGCCTTTTTATACTTCCTTGGACATTTGAAGCAGTTTCCATCTGTCTTCTAGAGTGGGTATGAAAATTGAGGGACAAGTTCAAGTGATAAATTTTACGAAACTAATCGACTCCCTCGAAAGGAGAGATGAGAGCCCCGACTTCGAGAACCAAAGACATCGTTTTGCACGTTATTGAATATTAGTGGCATGATTATGTTCTATTCCAAGCTATAGCAGGGCTGAAGTGAAAACCTACGCAGGCTTCATCAGTGATAACGTGAACAGCGATGACATTCTCTAATAGAAAGAAACCGTGAATAGGCCTACCGCAAACTTGAGTCAGTCATGGCAGTACCACAACGTACAACATCATGTGCTTGCTGAAAATTTTTACAAGTTATTTTTTCGTCGGAATTTTCAAACCTACTGAGATTAATTTCAAGAAAAAGAAGAAAATGTTTCACGACCGTATAATTAAAATAAAAGTAAGTATGTACAAATAAAACAGTCTGTCGACGTTTCGGCGGTCGCCTTTCTCGAGACACAATCACTTTGAAGTCAGCAAACTATTGAGCACAGGGTGACGCTGTTGAATTTCTTTGAACTCTACTCTTTGTCTGGCAGCTGTGGAACATAAGCCGCGGTGCATGACAGACCAATTAATGCTGTCAATCACACTATCTGTAGAGCCGTGAGATAATACAAAGAGAACATCAACTGCTGAAGTACATCAAAGAGAACGATTGCGACGAAAACATGCAATTTTTGTTTGCAAATCTGTGAAAGTTACTGTTGAATTAAATGGATTGAATGATATCAAGCTTCATTTTAGCCTTTTTTGATTTGTTTTTTTTGTAGGTGCCCACTGATAGATGCAATTAATCAATAAAGGAAAACTCGGCATGTAATTAGCAGCTCGGCGCGTCGTCCGTTCATATTGAGAGCATTACACGGAACTGAATGACATTTGCACAAGCATTAGACACAGGTTCGATGGCTATTGACAACTGTTCTACGAAGTGACAAGACTGATAATAACACGGATGAGACAACCAATAAGAATGCAACTGACAACTTGCTACATAGAGCCTACTGTACAAAGAAAAATCATGATATGTTAAGTTTACAAGTAAATGCACTAGTTAAGACAAAGAAAGAAAAAGAAAAGTTAGACCTTCACTAAGATTGCACATAAAAGATAAAGCAAAAGTATAAGTTAGTCTACTGTAAAGAAAAGTCATGATATGTTCAGTTTACATAAGATACTATGATTTTTTACTTTGACCTTTTTGCTTATCATTTAATTTGTAAACTCAGTGATTGTTTAAGTCTTTTATTGTATTTACTAGTATTTTATGTAAACTGAACATATCATGACTTTTCTTTACAGTAGACTAACTTATACTTTGCATCTTTTTTGATTTGGTAGGCTATCACATGGATGGTTACAAAATTAAGGATTGAAAACAATCAAATATGGTGGTCGTAGAAGACGAATGCTACGATTGTTGTTTGGCTGTATGAATTTACATGTTGTATTATTCTTTTTAAAAATCATTTGATAAAATAGCTGCAGTGCACCCCCTTATTAAGACAAGAATCTACAACTATTATGTGCTTCAATAATTGTTTTCTTCTTGAGATCTAACAGCATATGCTTGATTAGCCATCAACTCATTTGACTGGGCATATGAGAATGCTCTAGCATTAAAGAAACGCAAAGTCGTATTTCTTACTTGTGTGAAGTTGACGGAACCACCCAGCGGAACCATTATTTAATACGGCGAGATTCTAATCATCGAGACAGCTTCTACTTTATCAATTTCGGTCACCTGATCACGCACCTGGGCTCAGATTCCACAAAGTCGCAGTCGTATTTGAGAAATTCATGTTCATAGATAAAAATGGCCCCTTTGTTATTTAGTTAGTGGAAACAACTTCTTAGCCTCACTGATCAGTAAATCAGTTTTATTTTGTCACTGCCTGATCCAATTTATTGCGCTGAATGCTTCATTTTTCACAACAATGCAGTTAAAAACGGTGATATCGCAACATATTCATGTACATGTAAGTGTATGAAGTTAGGGGATATACCAAACGGAACCATTTTTATCATTGCAGCTTGATTCTTTTCGAAACGCATTTACTTTATCAATATTAGCCTCCTAATCATGAATCTTGGCTCAGATTCCACAAAGTCACAGTCGTAATTCAGAAATTCAAGTTAAAAGTTAAAAGTGGCTGCGCTAACTTCGCACGTGCACTATTTGTGGATTTACCTTTCTACATCTCTGGTTTGGGTATTGCATACGTTCCGCAGCCACTCTCACAAGCCGCCCACAGGCTATAGAAAGTCATTGATGGAACATCTCCTGTTTACAAATCTGGAATTTGTACTATTGTGCGAGTCAATTAATAAATTGATTCAATAAAACCAAATCTTTCACTAAATTAAATGGTTCTAAATTTGAGTGTACCTTCGACTACCTCATGAGCAGCTCACGGTTCTATTTATATTTTGATTAATGTGTCAGTCTGATATTCGTGAGATTTCGTGGGGAATCTGAACTTCACACGCAAAGTGGCTTTCTTAGCGCCTAATCGGCAGTGAATGATGAGATCGAATTTTCTATCTGAATTGTGATTGATTCGTATAGCCTTGGCTTTTATTCACAGCATTCACCTCAGCTGCCCTGTTCTTGGAGCAGGCCATGCAAATGTCATGAATATGTCCAAAGAAGCGTCACGCAAGCTATTTTGCAAATGTCATTGTCTATTTCGAGTAGATATTGCACGAAATCGGTGATGGCATCAAAATGAAAGAGTTGGAATGTCTAATTTTGTCTGATTCAGTTTTAATTTACAACCGCTATTGACCTTTAATGATAATAACTTTTTGGAAAGAGTACTTAAATAAATATACCGTTGCATCCTCTGTTGCTCTTGCCCATATTGAGGTGACAGACGAAAATTTGGGAAATTGACTGAATATTCATTGACCTAAAGTCATTTTTCTAAAAATATATTTTCTGATTCAGATTAGCAGACCACCTAGACTGCACAGATGCACTGTAAAATAGATAAATAACAGCGATATTAAACGTCAAGCCTTATAGAAAATATTCATAAATATCAGATGAATTTGATGAAATCACGCTCAATAAGTTATACAGAAAAACAGCAATTTTCTTGAAAACGTCAAGTGTGTACAGTTTGCAGCATGCTATTGACATCTCATGGGGAATAAGCGTGAAAAGATATTCCGAAAAATCATTCTTCACCTGCAAACTTAAAATGCAAAACTTTCATATTTGATATTTGCAATTCACACGGATTGAGCCAGACCCTTTCCGACTCAAAATATAGGCCGTTTTGCTTTACCCAATATAAACCTACGAACTTGCCCGACCAATGCTCACCTCTGACCTATAAACGATACGGCTATAAACTACTAAAAGTCGCTGTCAATCGCAAATATGGGTTTAAAAACATGGCCTGTTTTAAAGTCATGGAGACGCTGTTTTAAAACGCTCTTGGTTAAAGCCATTTCTTGTAGTTAAAGATAAGCCTAACAAAATCCCCCATATAGGGATCTCCCATCAGACAAGGGTCCATTCCTACACCGCACTATATTGGAATCCCCATTCCAATGTTGACTCTGACAGTGGCTATGAAGTCAATCAAAACACCAAAAACTATGTTCATGAAAGCTGGCGATAATCAAATCCAAATATTATCAGTTTGATTGAACAAGTAAATCATGCTCAGTATCGCATGTCACTCACTATGTTTTATTTGACCCGAACTAGAGTGAAAGCATATACTGCTGTCTACGGAGTATACTGTCATGGAGAGAACTCCATCCCATGCTTTACTTAGCACAAGCGCAAAACAAATGAGGATGCATGATAAAATGCAAATCTTCAAAATACAGCATGAAAATGATGACGCTAACCGCGCTGCGCAAACTTTACAGCATTTTTACAACATGTCACAAATGTAAAATGCTTCGTAACCAGCTGCATATATTGCTCTTTAGGAAATGTCTTACAAAAATTAACAAAACAACATCGGAGTGCGATTCATATATTCAGCTCGGATGTACCCAGAATGCATCAAACTTCTCGCAGCATTAACTGCGTACAATCAACACTGCGGTAGTCGAACCATAACAAACATAACAATTAATTCAAGACATCATTCATCTCAAATATTGACAGCAACAAGCCTGAGACTGAGTGAACCCATCATTATCACTAAGATTGAACCGTAAAGATGGATATACTAAGGCTGGCTTCATACTTGAGCGTCAATTAGATTGAAGTAGATTGAAATCTCATTAAGATTATTGACGCTATTCTATTGCCGTTCATACTTCATTCATTTATGCCTCGACAGTGTGAGTATATCGCTGTTGTTAGAGAGAGAGAGACTTCATTGAACTAACCTTGTTGTTCAGATTGCGTCGAAAATGATTAAACTGAATTTTTTAGATAAATCTCAAATAGGAGGCCAACGATAATTTCTCGTAGTTTGCTAACTCATGATATCACTGACAACTACTCTGTCTGTTTGAGTCTCATCGATCCTGAGCTTGTGATATTCATAATAATGACATGATTACATGAATGTTTAACGTCACTACTCCTCCCCCTATCTGGGGATTTGGACGGTGCTGACATAGCTTGACTTTTCTGGAGCATTGTGGTACTTTTTGTCCGGATGACCTTCTTGCCGACTTTCAATGACACTTTCAGGGCTCCACCTCTGGACCGAAAGATCGCTAGGCCAAGCACTTAACCACTGTGCCACGGAGACCACTTCAATGCCCATGGAAGTTGTAGCAAATATTGTCTGGATTTTTGCTCAAGCTTGCTCATATGCCACTCAGCTTCTTGATTGCTATTTCAACCAATGTGCAACTGCGTGAAATGCTAAATGATCAATATTTTTGTTCAAACAACATCATTACATTGGTTTTACAGCAGAGAAGTTGAAAAGTTATAATATTTTTGATTTTTGCTATAATTATTTTTCCATGAATTGTGCGGATCTGATATTCATATCGGAGTAGGCAAAAACCAGTTCTGTCTTCTTCTAAAATTTTATGGCTAGGAGATGGCTAAGCCATGCTCTCCTTACGCTGTCGGTCTTACTTGTGGTTTTAGCTTGTGTCGCCCCTGACGAAGCGCGAAGGCGTGAAACGTCGGGCCTGTAAATAGCTTTTAACGTCATCTCTTAGCCATAAAATTTTAGAAGAAGACAGAACTGGTTTTTGCCTACTCCAATATGAAACGTAGTCTTCTGTTCGCGGATTTGATATTGCTTTCTTCGCATTCTCTGTGCTGAAAGCTTTCAAATGATGTAGTGAACACCTATGTCGCCTTAAGATTTCTTCGGCCTATTGTTGGCCCCACGAACATATGATTTTCCTTTGTGTCACATCCACATACTCTAGCCATCCATGATCAATGCAAGGTTGTTTTGAAGGATTATTCCTACATGTAGTGCGGTATACTTGAAATTGAATGGGATCGAAACAAATTTCGAATCAGACTTACTTATTTCAGTTGGACAGGAAGTGTTTTTTGTTTATTCAAACTGTATACTTTAACCAACACTATGTCAGCCATGACCATAATTTTTTGATCTTTATTTTCCACTTATTTCCGCAAAAATGATGTTATCAGATTTGATCCATGGAACAATAAAAATTGGGCCTTTGAACAAAAGCACTTTTTGAAAATCGGGATTTCTTGACAATGTCTTGGTAATTTAAGCATTTTCATCAATTTAAATCACGTATAGACCATTAGAAAAGCACGAATGAAATTGTAATTAATATGTTCATTAATTCACAAACACATCTATGTATAAGTAGTACGTACATATATAGTATATATAGTATGTAGTACAGTATGTATATTTCAAATACCGAAAATCGTTATTGACACAAAAATTCACAAAAAATGCTGAAAGTCAATTACAAGTGATAAAGTCAGATTCATTTATCAGCGAGGTTGCGAAAGGAATAAATGACTGTTTGTGCCTCTGAGTTCTACACAAAGGTCAACAAAATTTTCCGGAGTAGCAAAGTTTACGTGGAATCACCTAACACGACGAATGAGTGGGATCTAATGCAATTGTTCTGAAAAGACGTCAACTGATTTCTTATCTTCGCTCAGAAATGACATTTGTGGAACATACAATTACGTGAATTATCAGAAAAATAACATGATGTGCTCTTCAGTCAACTTTTTCAAGCAGTCCAGAAAGTTGAACATTGAGACCAACAATGCACAGACAACCATATTCTAACACATTTCTGACATAAGTCATATACAGCTGATGTAATTTATGACCCGCACGATATCTTTTCAGTTTCCGGAGTGCATACAAACGGCTACTGGCCTTTTTTACCAACTTTTCCACATGTTTTTCAAACTTCAGATCTTTACTGATAATCACGCTAAGAATTTCTAACTCTTTAACAATCTCAAAAGGTGCTGATAAATTCATAAATACTAGTAGCTCATTCCTGTGAAAAAATAACCTTCGATTTTTCTAAGCTTTATTGTTAATTTTCTTGACACTAAGACATTACATTTCCAACTTCATCGTCAGCAATATAACAATGACTCATCATTTGACCTTACAGGTACTATGATCATAAGATCATCTACATATTTTGCAACAATGCTATCGTTATAATGGCAGGTACTTCTATCCTTACCCCCCACATTTCTGTTGTTGACACCGGGAAGTGTTGCATCGTCAACGATCTTCTCTTGCTCCTACCTGTTCTCCCTGACGTGGCATAGCGTTGAGTGTGTAAAAACTCCTCTTATCTGACTTGTAGAACATTTACAGCCTCAGAATTAGACAACTGCTCGTCATTTGTCTGTAGACAACAATCCCATACGAAGTTCATGATCACAGCTGTACCTTGTATTCTAACTGAGCATCCAAGGGACTAATCCTTCATCTCAGGGTTCAAGAAAGACTTCTCAGTCGTGCTTAGTGTCACTCAGCAACGGATCAAGTCTAATCTAAACCCAATGTGACTAACTTTGACGAAATTTGATGATTTTGGAAAACTTGAAAAATGTGGGGGGGGGAAGAATAGAAGTACCTAACGGCACTTAAGATCACGTACAAATAATGAAAAAAGAAATTGAGCCAAAATTGTACCTTGATTAACACCAGATACAATAGAAAATGGATGTGATTGTCCTTTGACTTTGACACGGGCAGTTCTATCCTTCAAGTAGTCCTTTAGGAAAAAGGCATTTAATAATTTGAGTATGTACAATTTGCGGATAAGTAAATCATGATGTACCACATCAAAAGCGCGCTTCAGGTCAAATGTTATTAAGACAGAGCCATACAGATAAATATCATCATCATCTTTGATCAAGCAATCAGTGATAGAATCAAGGCAGTAGTTGTCGATGATTTACACCGAAACCCATGTTGTTCATTTCCATATCAATTCTCAAATGTTTTTCGCATTTCATTCAACACTATACTTTCTCTAAAATCGTAGCTGTACGTGTGGAGCCATTGCAAGAATAATAGCAATATACGCTCAACACTACCCATAATAGCTTTATAAGTAATAATGTCAGCTTTTTGTTACAAACAGAATGTATTCACTCCTATTCGCTTCGCTCCGCTCCACATCACTGAAAGGGAGTGCGCAAAGAATGGAAGAAATGTCATTTCAAAATTCGGCTTGCTAGCTCCCATTAAGCTTTTCCAAAAGATTTTTTGGAATTCATTAGTGATGCAAATGGATTAAATGTTCCGGAAATTATTAAAAAATTTCAAAATTTTCCACTTCTGGAAATTTTGAAATTTTTTCGGTGATTGATGTTTTTGCCTTAAATCACTGTTGCTAAATCAACTTAAGTATTGTCTATCCCTTTGGGAACCAACTACACCTCTTTCATGTCTATTTCAGACATTATATGGATTTCAGATTTCTCTAATTGAATTTCAGATATCTGTCAGAAACTCAGCTTTGAAAAGATCTTAAATTCAATTGGAGAATCTTTCATTCATTTGGAAATGTCTGAAATTCATTTGGACAGATCTGAAATCGATTTGGAACTATCTGAAATGGAAGATGAGTAGCATTGTTCTCAACGAAGTTATCGGACAGTTTCTATACGCCAGAGGATAGAATCTATCATGTATAATCTTTTACTCATCACAGATATCTTTATTTTCCAAATATATCTCACGAGTCTACAGTCTTTATATCTTCCAATACGGTAGTTCATGTACTGTATTGCTTCATGGACTGTGTGCTATTATACTTCACATGTTCATCAACACATGGAAAATTTCCATCAGTATAATTAACGCCGCACATAATAAAGCTTAACTTTCGAAAATCAGCGGACGGGATTCGCATTGCTATACCTACCATCATTTTAATCGTTCACAATGATGAAATCAAGAGTTTGACCAAGTCTATTGGTGCGTAGCTGCATCCGCTGTGGCAGTTAACGCAGAAATCACATCACAAAAATTCTAGATTTTCTAAATTTTCCATTTTTCACGATCGTTTTAATCGAAATGATGATGAAATCAAGAGTTTTAGACCAATTCTATTGGTCTGTGTGCCTCGGCTGTGGCAGCATAAGCGCACACATCATACGGCCAATCACAAAAAGTCAAAATGTTCTACGGAAAATTTTTATTCAAAATTTTGATTATTAGAACTCATGAGTAGATGAGGTTACAGGCCTTTGCTTAAGCACACAATGTGATTCTGTCTTTCACAGCATTGTATTAACGCTGCTTATGGCAGCAGTTTGACAAATTGCAGCTGATATTAGGCTTATATTTTTACTTCATTACAAAATTTGAGCCTTACGCTTGTAAAATATCTTATCAATATCAGACCTCATAATTATCCATTTGAATGGAAAAGTACAGACGCCAGCTACAGCATTCAATTTCCAGGTCAAGACAACGTAACAGAACATGATGAAGATAATATGGAAAGGCTAACAAGATGGAGAGAGTTCCGGTTCATTGTCAACTTGCTCAGATTTGCTTAATGTATCAACTTCCTTCGAAATCTTATCTGTTAATGCAATGTTTATCTCCCGCACGATTCTGCGTCACTACGCAAATCTTCTGTGGTAAACAGCACCATTGTCTGCCAAAGTGCTTCAAATATCTATAGAATGTTCGAGTTTCCATTAACCATTTTGAATGAATCATAAAAACCCCTGGTTTGACATTTTAACGAAAATTCGTGTGCGTATGTGGTCTTCAAATATCAATAGTCTAAGCCTTAATCATCAATTGTGTGGCCATTGAGAAGAGTTAAATCGATTCTAAGGTGATATCTAGGAAATCTGAGAAACCGAGCACGCAGATTATTAGAAATCCAGGTTAGAGTGCAAAGTTGTTCAGTTATTTTCAGCATGGCTGTACTTGTGAATGTCTGTTTATAGTCATTCACTTTTCAACGCGAATTAGCATAGTTATGTAAGAGCACAGTGCAAAGCATTCTGATCGAACGAACATTCTGTCGAGCTTTCGATAGATGTGCGATGTAGACAATATTTGTTTGGAATGTGGTACATGATTTTCGAATTTTGATATCAACTTGTTTGCTCTGCTATCATCTTTTTTCGTGTGAACACGAAATGAACACATTTTCATGTATTTGCGGTGAAACTTTATGCAATACTTTTTATTCTATTTATTTAAACAACCCCATTTTCCCTGAAAAGAGGTAGGGGGAATGTCATGAACACAAAAATGACACGATATTCATAGTCACGTCAGTAGTCACTTCATGTCTTCTCCCTCACACCGTTAGACGCGTTCTTAACAATTTGCCGCCATTTCAATCTGTCCTTCGTCTTCTCCTTCCAAATTCTCCAATCTTCTTCTGTGCTTTCCAGGTCTCTCTTAATGCAGTCCTTCCATCTCCTCCTCTTGCTTCACTACCTTTTCGTCTCCCATCCCTGCCACATGCCCTGCCCACCTCAGTCTCCTTTCAACCACTTTCTGTGTCATCGTTTTGTTCAATCCAACTTCCTCAGCTCCGCCATTTTTCGCTTCTCCACCAACTTAGCACCACAGATGCGTTTTATCCAGTTATTTGCACACACTTGCAGCATCGTTTGCTGCTGCTCGGTTAGTGCCATCGTTTCTACTCCCTATGTTAATGCTGACAAGACACAGGTTTCCAAAACCTTTCCTCTTGTCCTCTTACCAATGTTTCTGTCCGCCAGCACTCCTGTCACTTTCCTTCTGTCTTCACCGAGCTCACTCTCACACCATGGGACGTAAAATTTCTATCCCAGCCTTTTAGCCTCTCTTCTAAGTAAAATTCATCATTCGCTACTATACTGTGTATATTGGAGTATACGTATATATTGGAGTCAGTCTTTAAAGTGGGATCTACACCTTCGTGAAATGATCAAGTCTGCTTCACGGAGATTGTACATTATAAGAGTACTGAAACCTCTCTTACCTAGATGTGAACTGATAAAGGTTTATCACAGTCTCATAACACCACTGCTACTGTTGCTGGATTCCTGTACATCTTGAGGAATCTCCTGCAAAGTTTCAGAACCGCTCCCACAGACTTATTTGTGGAAGACAGTGTAATTGCGAATTATTCAAAGATCTGAGATGTCTCCGAAAATCCAGAGTACTGAAATTTTTGAATTTATGTGAGCAGAATGTTCTCCATCCGTTGCATTCTCTTTTACCTGGCCGTTTACAACACTGTGGCCACTTTTGCTTACCTCACATTTCAACCTCCCGACCCATGCATTCTTTTGTGCCGTGGTCGTGTATAATTTCAAACAATAATCCTTATGATAGTTTGTCGTGACTTTACTGATGATTTTTTTGCCGTTAACTCTATTTCTCTTGTGTCTGTAATTGATTTATGTAATGTCTTGATTTCCATTCATATATAACGAATAAACCGCTTACTTACTTACCGCCAAGTCATCAGCGTACAATAATTACCTCATGTTGAGTTGAATTTTTGATGTTTTGTTCAGTTAAACTTTTGCATTATAATGCTAAGCATACTGGTTGAAGTTGACTAAAGCTTGCTTATTCACATCCATAGAGTGAGTATACTAGGAAAGTGGTAACTGCGCATTTATTAAATCCTCAATGTGTATACACTTTCGATTTTATTAAATGAACTCGTGGGGGATGAAGTTGGCAATTGTTACCAAATGTGAGACATGCAAATCTTTGCAGTTTTGAAGAAATTGCCACAGAATTGAGTGATCATGATTGTAATGCGGAAGGAATGATGGCATTTTGCAGATTATCAGTGTCATGACAGCCTTGGAGATTTAATGTTTGTCAAATTAGCAATTCGGGTTCCTATCACTTTCATGCTCCCTCAAGAATATTTTCTTAAGCGTTATCATATCACAGGCATCCTGCCACTGGCAGAGCAAAATCACGTAATCAAAGACAATGATGTAAAATGGTTCAAGATGTAAATGGGTCCACATCACTATTCAGATTCAAGAAATGAAACATGAATTGAGTGAATCATAAAATCATGCTGGTGAAAATTGAATTAAAAACTTGAAAATTCAGCCAAGAAAGCACAAATTCGCGACTTTTTCATGAAGACTTTCATTATAATACAATTTATGAAATTCCCTTGATAATCAGCTTAATTTCCGCTTATTTAGGATGCTTATTAGCAAATATTCATTCCTTTTGATATCCAACTTGTTTCATGCTACTTATATAGGGGCGTCCATGGGGGCGTCATCTCGGTATTATAGCAAAATTTTTATTTTTTTAAAACTGCTCAAATAATTTTTTTGGACCACGGGAACGTAATTTCTGCAAAAAACTGAATTTTTTCATACAAAAATTTTTACTGTATACAGATACTTTTTTGAGTCGACACTCTACCTATACAGTATATCCCTACTCCATGTTCACACCTGTAATTGTTCCGATTGATGTAAGTGAGCAATTTTTACAGAAGAATTAAGATAGAATCGC